>JADLZK010005432.1:0-46817 GCA_015847255.1 Hyparrhenia diplandra
CATAGATCGATGATAATTAGGGGCACCCACCAAAAACGTCTTACCTTCTGTTTTTTTCTCGGCTTTAGAGAAGGCGATTGTTGTTTGAATTTGTTGAGTTTTCCGCATCTCTGAATTCACAATAGCTTGCTTTGCTCAGTTGAAATATAAATGTTTTTGTTTGTTCGGTTTGAACTTACAACGACGGTCGGTATTGCGAGACCATGTGATGTAGAATACAAAAGAACTTCACCTTTGCGTTCAATACTTGTCAATTTATCGGTAATTAGAATTGAGAAAATGACTCTTTGGAGTTCAGTTCAATACTCATCTCAATTGGCCAAGCACCTAGAACTTGGTCGGGGGACGAGGTTGCCATCGCAGATTCAATACTCGTACTTTGGTATTTGGAGTATATGCAATCGATCGTTGTTCATGGGATCTTGTGAAGTTTGAATAATTTGAAATTTCAATTTCAAAGTTTGAGAATTTCGAATAGAAACTTTGGAATACTAAATGACTACAAACTAAAAAGTCATCAATAACAAATAGGCAATAATAAATGGAAAGGGCCGGCAACAAACAAATTGGAAGCCCACTGTTTGAGCGTAAAGCGTGGCGATATACTGATTTAAGTGCAACCAAGTAAAAGTTCATTGCAATAGGTGTGTTAAAGTTGCAACGCCATTTGGGTAGTATTACAACCATACCAAATGGTGGCAATACATACATGTTATTGCATCTTGTGGCAACAAAGGATGCAATAGCCACCTATCTATTGCCACGAGGTGCAAAAAAATATTGCAACCCAAATAAGTGGTTGTGATCTTGCCGTTCATAAGCAACCAACACTAATATGGATGCCATAGTTCATTTTATTGCAATGCACGACATGCTAATGCAACATAAAATTGTTGTTGCAATACTTTCCACCAAGCGCCAGTAATCCTTAAAATGGGTGCAAACGGCGCCATCATTTTGCAACCAAAAAAAATATCGCAACACAATTTTTGTGTGGCAATATGGACACATATTACTACCAAATTTGGTTGGGTGCCATAGTACCCCCTATTGCACCCAAATGAGTGGTGTTGCCTAAGTGTCTGGTTGCTATTAATCGGAAACTACGTAGTGCATCCTCCTTGATCTTCACCTCGCTGTTGACCACCGTCTCGAGCTCAACACCTGCACAACACAAGCCAAGAAACAGCGTCTTCTGACACACCGCATGTGTCGGGTGAAGATAACCGAGGTAGAAAGAAAGTGAAGATAGAATAAAAATGTTGAGAGTTGACAATGACTCATCACAAAATCTAAACACAAATGGTTATAATCAACCATATGTTCACGATCTCCCCCTTGATGAGTGCATTGTCAACACCAACACAAAGACAGAAGAGGGAGGAAGAAGAACTCACCCAAATGACCAGAAGCGAAAGAAAAGCATAACAGAGTCATTTTTGATGAGCAAAGACAAGAGCAAAACTAGACCCTCGAGACAGAGGCAAAGGCTCGACACATCTAGCAACTCCCCCTGGAAAGATGCAATCTCTCAAATGCATGCACACTCACTGTCTTTGTGGACATTTTCTCCCCCTTGTTGGCATATGGACTGTCAAGTTCGTTTAAGTTAGAGCCCATGATTGCAAAACTCCCCCTTAAAACATGCTATGAATGCACAAATTTTACAATGCAAGAGCTTCAGGATTATAGCAAGTCAAATGAGAACATGCTCTAACTAGTATCATGTCAACAAAGTATAAGTGCTAGCAAACGCTCAAACTGATCAGATGGTATGAAATATGGCAATGAAGCAATTTTGATCAAGTTTTAAGCATTTCTAAGAGAGGGGTTCATCACTAAAATAAGCACATAGCACAATTAAGCAGAAGATCAATCAAGTGCTAAGACATGTACATAGGTGAACTACCCCAAACAAAGTTCACACATCATGCAAAAGATTTACCCAAGTTATGATTTCATCATTTTTAGATATTCATCGGAGTTTGCAGCGTGTTTCAAATATTGGGCAAAACATGTGTGTGCGAGTGGTTATCCACAACTGTCAGTCTTACTAATCAACCATGTCAAGCCTATCTTTGTGAGCAATGAGAAGCTTAAGACATGATGCGGATCAACCACAACATAGTCCAAGTTCATTTCAAAGTGCAATGAAGAGCAGTCTCAAACTATGAAGTGGGACAGTTATGGACCCATCTCGATCTTTTCCAATCACTTAGCTTAAATTGTAGATTTTAAACATATAAGTATCAATGGTCATCTAAGCAAGTGTATAACTCAGTGAATGAGACATAGCTACCTAGAATACACATTATAGCAAAAGGATCTCACACATCCTACACATGCTTGGAGCCATCTCAAATGGTGAACCATGTTCAAGTTTCATCAATTTAGAGTCAAGTTCACATTTAGAAAATAGCTTAGCTCATAACATATACCAAATCATTAATCGGAGCTTAAGCTACAAGCACTATCATGTATGAAGCATACTATCTAGAGCATAGTCTCATTTCAATCAATATAATCTAAAAGCTCAAAATGATGTAATATACATGATGAGATGGTATACAATATGATATCTAAAAAAAAGAAAGCCAAAAAAATTTGATCAGATAGAACATGTCCAACATCTTGAGGCTCAAAAGAAGCAACAAATGCAGAATGAGCAAAGTGAGAAATCTAATACAACCTGCTCTGTGTGACTCACTGATCAAGCTCACCAATCATGTTCTAAGGTGAATGGCGATACTGAATATGTCAAGGTGCCTCTCTTGAAGAAGTCGCCTCCCCCTCAACAGCAGCTGGAGGATCCACTCCTCCTCCACAAAAATGCTTGGGTATCTTTGTTGTTATCCCCGAAGATAATGTACTCTTTGTTCCTCATGGGTTGAGGCTAGAGAACCATTTTGAATTTCCAGTCATATGGCGTGAACATCCGAAATCAACAAGCCACATGTTCTCCAAGCCTAATACCTGCGTCAATAGAAAGACATGGGGCGAGCAAACGGCACAACACTGAGGTTAGTCATATGTGAAGGATACCAGTGTTGGTTCATTTGCCCTTAAAAAGTGTTAGGAAAAACACCAAACATGCCATGTCCCATTGGAGAGAAGCGATCACCACGGAAGGGAAAACGTGGTCCGCTAGAGCTGTGAGACTGAAAACCACTACCTCGTGGTCTAGCAACATGAGGCCTAGCACCTTGAGGCATTGCACCTCTATGCCTAGCATTGCGCCTCTGAATAGGCGGCACATGTACTCCATGAGGTGGACGATACATGTTCTGGTTGTTCAACTCATACTCCCGCCTCTCATCTCTCTTCCTCCTAAAGCAAAACTCAGCAAGGTGACCATCCCTCTCACAGTACTCGCAGTGATACTTCACCTCTCTCTTGGGTGGTTGTTGTCTCACTCTCTTTTGGGATTGGTTCACTCTTGGTGGCTTAGCTTTGGGAAGGGGTTCCTTAGAGATGTTTGGGAGAGTATCAAGTGGGTTCCTGAGATGGTTAGGTTTTGGAATCCACACTTGTTTTTGAGGTGCAGCTTTGGGAGGTTCTTCAAACACTCCATTTTTCACAGTGGACTCAGTGGATTTAGGTGAAATGATTTTGATCATCTTAGGAGTAGTAGAAGGTTTCTCACTTGGGTTCAACCCACTATGCTGACCAACCTTGCCATACAAATTTTCACCCTTCCCACCTATAGCAAAGGCTAAACCCGATGTGTCAGTTCCTCTCTTGAACTGACTCATCATCATGCCCAACTGTGGCTCTCCACTAGACACCCAGCTCAAAACAGACCAGAGGTGTGTGTTGTCCTCCTCAGTCTTCAACTTGTCTCGCCTGCAAGCCTTAATCTCAAACTCCAAAGCCTCACAACAAGCGCACCTAGCAACCATGTTATCTGAACTGGCCTTCTCTAGCAAAGAAATTCTAGCATCCTTCTCTGCTAGTTCAGATCGCAAGCCCGAGAAGGACTTGCAAGCACCCAACAGCATAGGCATAGCCTTCAACTCAACATGCTCATCTAGCAATGCAGAATATTTAGATTACAAAGACATAATGCTAGACATATGCACAGCACAAGCGTCACATTCAGGCTCATCAGATAAAGCAATAGGCTTCCTAAGCTCTAACTCACCCAAGGCCATCTCCAACTTCTCTCTATACTCCTTCCTCTCCCTAACAGCATGCTTAAGCAATTTATCTTGAGCAACTAAAGCATCACTCACAGACTCAAGTTCAGCAGAGAGGGAATCGATTGTGGGAGATACCTCAGAAGAAGAGTCGTTGTTGTCGGCCTCGCCCTTGCCATCTTGCGCCTCATCTCCAAGCGCCATGGTGCAGAAGCCGCCGTGTGTGGAGCTGGCGTAGAAACACAACCCGTTAAACTTCTCCTCGACCTTCCTCTTGGACTCGTTGTCACTTGAGAAAGCTTGATCATCATCGGTGTCATTTTCGAGGTCGCTGAGGTTGGTGAGGAAGGATCGCTTTTGCGCCTTGTTCCACTTGAGGAACTTTCTCTTGATCGCCTCCTTGTCAAAGCTGCTCTTAGACTTGTGCTTGGAGGATGAAGTATGCCTGTCCTTGCGCTCCTTGAAGCTTGGCTTGTCGGAGCTGTATTTGTCGTTGAAGCGCTTGTTCTTCTTCGGACAACTGGCGATGAAGTGATCAGGATCACCGCATCAGAAGCATCCATCCTTTAGACCACTACCGCCACGCCAA
This sequence comes from Hyparrhenia diplandra, assembly GCA_015847255.1. NCBI lineage: Eukaryota > Viridiplantae > Streptophyta > Magnoliopsida > Poales > Poaceae > Hyparrhenia > Hyparrhenia diplandra. Next base: position 4,726 of record JADLZK010005432.1, read on the forward strand.
GACAAGGCAAAACTAGGTTGTGATGCATTAGTGAAAGAACTAGAGCTTCCTTTGCCGGACACAAGAGCCAAAGAAGAAGCGGTGGGATTTTTGAGCTTAGCTCGAATTTGATTATCGATTTCACTCGATTTTAGTTTGCTAAATAGCTCATCCACTGTCAAAGTGTCCAAAGTGGGAGATTCAAGAATCGCATTCACTTTAACATCCCAAACCTTCCGATCAAGAGCATAAAGAAGTTTGATTGCTCTCTCATGATCATCATAAGGTATCTAAGGCCTGTTTGGCCGCATCTTGTTGATAATAGTTTGGAAACGAGCAAATAAAGAATCAATCGACTCGCCATCAAGCTGAACAAAATTCTCGTACTCTCTCGCATGCGTCTCAAAGAGAGTACATTTTTTTCATTTGAGGGGTTCCCTTGTGATAGTTTTGCAACCTCACCCGGATCTCTCGGCGGTAGCACAATCCGAGACACGCTCAAACTCGGTATCTTTAAAACTCGAGAAAAGAACTTTGCGAGCCCAACTATTGACATTGTGTTGGTCAATTTGTTTCACGACCAACACGAGCAAAGAAGAACCACGTAGTTGGCATCCTCAATGATTTCCCAAACGGCGTGAATCTATCCCCATAAGTTGTGGTTGCATCTTGATTTTCCAATAGGGATAGTTCGTTCCATCGAACTCCAGCGGTTTGCCCCCAAAGTGGCCAAAACCGCGATGATCCATGTCGCCTTCGCGGATCACGGACCGATTAAGGTGGAATGATCTTTAACCGGATCGATGCCAATTGAAGGACCGAAACGGAAACCGGAGGGGGGGGGGGGGGGTGAATGGGAGCCTCAAATTTCTTTTCAATTTCGGGTCATCGGCTCAACCCCCAACCTCAAAAGCAAACTCAAAAAGATACTCGTGCTAACTAGTAGCAAGATATCAAACACGAAGTGATAGGCACAGAGATTCCAACACAACAGCCGGAATACAAATCGGATCACCGACGAGCACAAGACGTGTCAAAGAAGCTCGCTGAAAAAATTAGGCCAAAACAAGAATCGAGAAGATGCTTGCTTCCTGAACTGAAACAACAGTGGTTGGTGGACGACGGATTACTTCACCTAAAGAAACTAAAATTACCGAGACATAAGAGCTAAGCAGCAATTTTGCAAAGAGTGAAAACTAGTCTGACCAAAATGAAATAATTTAATGCTTCAATGAAGAACAATTTGATCAAACACGTGAGCTACTATTTAGAGAAAAGAAGTATTTCAATGCCTTAATAAATGGCCATTAAAAGCTTTGGACATGACGAGCTATTGATCACTAAAAAGAAAAACTCTCTTCAGCTTAGCACCAATCAAAACAAGGAGCGAGCAGGAAGTTGTAGCTTGCCAGCCGAGTTGTACTCCAAGGAAAATAAGTCAGATCAATGATCTAGCATCTAGGTACATGCTGCTGCGTCTCGAAAACAATTTCTAAAAGTACTAATTCATAGAAACATGAGAATGGAGTTTACATACTGAATTTAACTTGCTTGAGCTCACCGATCAATGAAACTGTCTACCTGCTGTACCTTGAGAGGGATGCAAAGGGTGGGCGCTCGAACTGCAACCTGACGAGAAGCTGTTGCAGGCTGCCTGAGGAACTCGGCTCTGAAAGCAGCAGTCCTAGTGTCAGGATCCCCACGAACAAGCGCCGGCTCGATGAAGGTGAACGCTGGGCGCTGATCTACACAGGATCGATTCCATCCAGACAAATCGAACGAGCCAAGAACTGGAGACCGACGCCCCAAGAACAGAGAAAAACTGCAGTGCTCCCAGATCCGAAAATTCAAGGAACTTGCACAAATCAAAACGACTCGTCCCCAAATTTCACACAGGTTATCACCATGATGTTAGTGATCTATTCCCAAGAAATCATCACCTGGAATCCATCCAAACTTCGGGAATTTCAGATCACGGCTAAGAACGAAAAAGAAGAACACAGTGAACGGAAAATCACAGCACTCAATTGATTCGATCCAAAACCACAGAGGGCACGAGCACACTAAGGTGTGCTCTTCCTACAAAACAAAAATCATAGCACGAATCCACACAAAATTTTTATTCTTGGACCTCTAAACAAGAATCCTAAAAAATGAGAAAAAATAAAAACGAAAATGAGAGAGGTAAAGAGGATGAGAGGGTTGTCTCTCGCTATATAGTCTTAAATACTTTTTTCCCAAACTAGCCCTAGATACGTATGAGCCGAACCGCTAACCCTAAGGCTAATTTAGTCCGACTCGGGATAATTTGATCCGATGACCACCGCGCCTCCTCATCCGTAGCATCGCTCCACGCAATCTCCCGGATGCCGTCACGTGCCGTCCTTCCGTCCACCGGAACATCCGCCCAGGTTTTGAGGCCCAAACCCGTGAAACCCGCCCGATGGTTTTGAGGCCCAAACCACCAAACCCGCGCATGTGGTTTTGAGGCCCAAACCACCAAACCCGCGTCGATGGTTTTGAGGATAAACCACCAAACCTCCTCGACACGTGTCATCGCCGTCTTGACCGCCCGAGTCGCCAAGTCATCCGAGCTCCCCGCTCTGCCTGCACGCTCGCCGTCTTGACCCGATCGAGCACGGTCACTCCACGCGTCCTTGCACTTGTCGATGTCCCAAGTGTCAGCCACCACGGCTGGCCACCCGACACTCCGGTCCCTCGATCCAAGCCTCACGTCCGCCCTTCACCGCTCCGGGTCCATCGGCACAGCACGTCCTCCTTGATCTTCACCTCGCCGTTGACCACCGTCTCGAGCTCAACACCTGCACAACACAAGCCAAGAAACAACGTCTTCCAACACACCGCATGTGTCGGGTGAAGATAACCGAGGTAGAAAGAAAGTGAAGATAGAACAAAAATGTTGAGAGTTGACAATGACTCATCACAAAATCTAAACACAAATGGTTATAATCAACCATGTGTTCGCAAATGCTCTACACTATCTTAGAAAAATATGAGATTGCATTTTTCTGGTATCTTTTATATTTATTTATATTTATTGCAATATTTGCCATGTAAATAGGAAAATGCATATCTTTTAATTGGTGCAAGATAAAATTATGCTTCTTGTACAACATGTTCATGTTTTGGGATGTACATCGGGGAAAAATATCATGCATGCTATGTTACGTGGTAAAATGTGGAATCTCTATTTATGTGCTACTTACCATGCTTAGGCAATTCAAAGAAAAATAATTACTATGAGTTTTGCCTCGATAATTTTTGTGGGTGCTTATGTTTCTGTTAGGTAGCTTTTCATGTTCATAGATCTGTGGTTTTATACTTTTCATAGTATAGAGTATTTTCATGCCTAGTTTTTATACTAGCTTTTCATTTTTGTGTAGGATAGTATATGCATGAGTTTGCTATGAAATTTTTATGGTAGACATGTTAGACCAGTAGAATGCTCTTGTAATTTTTATAGATTTTTCTAAGGTGTTTGCATATTTATCATATTTTTGTTGCATGGAAAATGCCTTAGAAATGCATGGAAATGTGATGGTAATAATTCTTGAATGGTGTACTATTTGTTCCTAGCATATTTAGGACATGTTGGTCTAGTTGGTTTGCTAGTCTTGTGTCTTTATGAAACTAGTGTAATTCTAGGTTTATATTTAAAAGTGTGCTTGTATAGGGTTTAATTGGTTATTGCCATTTCATGTGAATTAGTTTAACTTGTGGGTTGATCAGTTGGTTATTTTGGTGCTTTATGATCTTGTTTACTTGCTAGTCAAGTTTGGTAAGGTTTACATAAATAGTTTGCAATTCATAAGAATTGCATGTTGCTTACTAGGTTAGAAACAGAGTCTCTGTTTTGGCTGTTTTTCATGTTGTAGATGTCAGAATCTGTTCAATCATGCTTTATATGAATTGGAGATAATTTTGTTAGCTTTCCAACGAGTATTTGTTTGCTAGATTTGGAGTTATAGAACTCCCCTGTGTGATTTTTTTCTTGACGACATGTCTAGCTACCATTTTCAAAGTGATTAGTGAAGTAGGTTGTTTGCTTGGTGTAGGTTATTAGGGTTTCTTGTGTAGTTATAATTATGTTTCTATAGAAGAGATATGCACTTACTAGTATCATACATCATAATGCATTCATCCACCATTCTATTTTATTTATTTATTTATATACAAGTATATCTCTGTGCATTCGTGGTATTAATTCTTGCATGTGCATCATGTTTGGATCGGAGGAGTTAGTTCGAGAGGAGATCAAGGAGTAGGAGGCCGACCTTCATCCTCTGGGAGTGCAGCCAGAAGACCACACTGGACAAGAAGAACAGCTTCCTGAGTGCCAGAGCACCTTCTAGCATTTCTGAAAGGCAAGCCCCGGTGCATGCTGAACTTTTCTATGCTTACTAAATTAATTTGTTGAGTCATTTAATGGTTGCTGCATTAAGTATAGGATATGGTTGAAACCATTGCTGCACAGATATCCTTGTTGAAGTTGTTATCCGGTCCTATTTAGAGGTCTAGATTATATAAATGCTCAGTGATGATGATTGCAGTAGACAATGATTTCCGATCACTTGTGAGGATTGTTGTTGGGTTAATCACGTTGGTGGTTAACAAGTAGTTGCTGGTGAAAGCTTGGAAAGTAAATTGAACGTACATGTTCATATAGTAGGCTCCGCGGAGTCGTGAGCCATGAAGCCAAATGAATCATAGCTCGGCCGGCACTTGTCCGCTTAACGCTCCTCATGGCATGGTAGGTTGAGACTGATTGGGCACAGGCAATTCCGGACGATAAGTGTTGCTTCGGATCGGAACCCTGGGTGGCCCGAGACGAGGGGGTTGCCGACAGGCCCGCGTTTCCGGAATGATTCTGATGGTGATTAGGTCTGCTGTCATGAAGTAGACCTAGTTTATGACAGGGTATTCGCCAACTGGTTTGTAATCGATTCGAATCGCCATCTCTCCCGGACAGTGAGAACCTGAGTGTTTCCGTGGCATCGTAGTCTAATATAACAATAAGGGTTACTCACTCATGCTGCTGCCGTTTAAAATATTGATCAAGTTACTTATATTGTTATCTATTTATATTACTGAGCATGTCTTTAATCTTGACTATACAGGACTTATGGTTTATGTATATAATAAATAACCTTTTAACTTGGAAGAACCTGAGTAGTATGGGTAGGCACATTAATCAACTTTATTTCTGAAAATAAATGTGAGTCAGCTAGCTCCAGATAAAGCCAAGCATAATCCTTAGAGTCTTTTCCTTATTTTCTGGTTTAAGACGGGTAAGTCTTGCGGAGTACATTCGAGTACTCACGGGTTTATTCCCACTGTTGCAGGTGATACCTAGTGTCGCATGGTTCTAGCCAGTTGTGTTTGTTGATGTGGTTGAAGAATAATGCCTCGGGCATGGGAGTCTCCATATTTCTCTGTCTCATGCTGTTACAAGGTTGACTTCTTAATGACACTACTATTTTATTATTTGTTTCAAAACTATTTGCTTCCGCTATTTCAGAACTTGGTGTTGTAATACTACAATTTATACTCCGATATTTATATAATCAAATTTGAGTTGGAACACCTACGGATTTGCACACTGAGCTTCGAAGATCCTTGGTTGTATGTTGATGAGTTTGAAATCACTCTGAGATTTTCGGAATACCGGTTTTATGTGGACTTAAGTGTAGGCTGCGATTGCCTCGTTAATTGTGAATTATACTTGATTTATTATAAATTGGTCGGCTCTGTCACAAATGGCTCCTCTCGAAGAACTCAACAAAATGACAAAGGACTCAAAGTTGGCACGGGGTCGGTTTGGTTGTATTGATTGTGAACAGAACCATTACAACGGTCGAGGGTGTGTATTTATACCTTGGACGTGACACGAGTCCTAAAGAACTACGATTACAAGGGGAAAAAAACCCTAACGAAATAAGATAACTTATGCTCCAAGCCCTCTCGGAGTCGACATGGCTTGGTCGTCATGAATCTCCTAATTCGGCTATCCTGCTTCCTATCCTCTAATTGTCGAATCACCATTGATAGCCGACCACACGGAGAACTGCCTGTCTCCCGATTCAGCTGAATGGTTACAAATAGCCGACCACATGGGCGGTTTGCCGAATGCCATTTTTACATACATCCTTTACCGAATGCTTTATTAGCATCTTGCACTGGCCCACTTGTTATCCTCTTGATTTTTTATGACTGAACTCTCATAGGTATGAGTAAAGCTTGAACTACTCAATTAAAAGCAAGAAGCCTATGTAACTGGAAGTTTTCCTAATCTAATATCGTATACATGGTTTTGGTAAGAATTTAACACTTTGCCAAACAATAACTCATCATGTAAAATTTTAAATTTTCAAAAACAAATCTACAGAAATACAGTTTCACTAAGAACAAGATAAACATCAGTTTAGACTTTCTTATATCATATCCCTCAAGTATATGCTACCCACAAGTTTAGGTTTAAAGCAGATCTTAGATCAAAACAAATGTATCCAAAACTTTAGAGAAATTTCAATTCAAAATTAACGTACTAAAAAGAAATTAGAGCAAAACAACTATTCATTGTTTCCAAAGCAAATTTACTCTAAATTTATTAATCACAGCTTGTAGTCCAATGGTACGACGACCCAATAAGACGCTACCCACTAGAGTTCAAATCCTGGTGCTCGCACCTTTTCCTAAGATTTGAGCGACGTTTCCGTCGACGACGAGGCTCCAATAGTGACTTCGAGAATCTCCAAATCTACCGGGTGCTCAGTCCTTCGGAGATGCTTATAGGGGTAGAGTTTACATATGTGTATTCATAGGGATGAGTGTGCATGCGTGTGGTGAGTGTCTACGTTGTATTGTGTAATTCTAAAAAAAATATGTAAAAAAAGTTCATATAAGCACATAGCAAAAGCTATGTATGTAAAAAAAAAAAAAAAGCCAAAACATTTTATAATTTGGAAAACCAAGTCGAACAAATTTACAGAAAAGAGAAGAAATTTTAATCGATAAGAGAATAAATTTGAATCGATTTGATATGGTAGGCTCCACCAGATTACCCAGCTCTCCAAAAGACAGTTCAATTTTTGTTGCTTCTAAAGATTGGTGTTCTAATGTAAAACTTCTACAGTTCAGCGAGGAGTCCTATGAATGTCATATTCCGACTAAAACCATTGAACTCCTTTTTCTATAGTGATGACTTGATTTTATTCGTTGATGCCTCCATACAAACTATATCGATAGGCTCCCAAATTGCCTGTTCCATTCTTCATAAGTCCCCAGCTCGCTTGAAGAAACAGAAGGTCTTACCTCCTGCATAGCATTCTCGAAATCCTGCGCATTTCAATAAGCATAATAAACTTCATAATAATTAAGTGAGTTATATTACTCAACATCGAAGTGATCCTTGAGCAAATAAAACTTCTTTTCCTTTTTATTAGATGGCCAGAAATCGCTGATTGTGGACTATACCTTCAGCATCACTGGTCGCATATCCTCCTTGCTGAGCCTTGTGATTTCAACACCCCTTTGAAGAGCCTCTCTTAGTGGTCCCATTGAGGCATCTTTCACTAAGTTTTTCATATCAGATCCTGAATAGCCTGGAAATAGTAAGCATTATTTAAAGCAGCTAAACTCAGTATGATCACGTCAAGCTGATAAGATAGCAACATTAAGAAACTTGGATGGTTATACCTTCAGTTAATTTACAGATGACACTTGTTTCTTCTTCCGAGAGCATGAAAAGTCCATCTTTCTCCAATAGATTGCGAATTATCCAAGCCCGTGCTTCTTCACGACAACCGTGGGTGCAATAAGGTTTCTGCAATGATAAGTACAAAAAAAAAAGTGTTACCTGATGAAGGAAGGGGGATGTATAGACGTTTTGTCAGTCGCCTGCGCGCTGCTTCATCCAGTTCCTGGGGTCTGTTTGTCGCTCCTGCCATCATTTGCACCATCAATATGCTACTAGTTTATTATTTGCCATCCTTTATTACAAGCCCCATGTTTCAAATTTTTCATCAGATTTAAAAAACATGCAACAAATTTACATAACGAACACAAAACTAGCATGCATTAGCTGTAATTACAGCGAGTGGGGGAAAATATTATCATATTGTATGATTAAGTTAGTCCTAAGACCACCCGATCATCGATCAGGGTATGCTGCAGCTTCAGGACAGGCGCTTGACTCCTCCAGGCAGAAGGCAATGGTGGGAAAGAGGCTGAGGTGCTGGCATGGGAGAGGCAGGCGGACGATGGAGGACTAGGTGCCGGCGGAGGAGATATAGGCACCTGTGAGAGGTTTAGGCGCTAACAGGGAGAAGCAGGAGAAAGCAGGCGGGTGGGTGGGTGGGGGTAATGCAATCCAGTGGAAAAAGAAGCGGCATCAGCAGCTGGAGCTGTCCTCTTCACAGCTTGCTAGTCCAGGACCTTCAAACCCACCATGAATTGCTGCGCTCTTCTTGCTTCTGGGCATGCTCATGTCTTGGCGTGCTGTCATGTACGGGCGCACCTATAGGCGCCGTCGTGACGCCAGGAGGGCTGCAGAGCGTGCAGCCAAGGCAGGTGCCACAGTGGCTAATTTTAGAAAGATAGGACCTAGTTTCCTTTTGCATGCCTTAATTCTAGGAGAGAATGGTTGGGCCTTTGGCCATATATGCCGTGTAACAGACTCGGAGATAATCAAGAAAGATCAATTATCCTAAAGTTGCTCTTCTCCCTCAAACTCTCTCAAGCCACCGGTGAGATCTCTCACGGTGAAGGCCTGGAGCGCGACTACGAGTTACGTAGCCGCGGTCCGGCGTCGTTGGGCGTTGAGGCGCTTGACAACCTGGTATCGGCGTCGCGTAGATCCTCTCCCACCCGCTCCAGCCCTCCACCATCCCCTTCCACGTCCACCCCTCCACCGGCCACTCCACCACCATGGTTGAACCCACCCTCAAGGACCTCATGGAGATGATGAAGTCGTTCCAGACTGAGTTGTCTTCCGTGAAGGCCGACATCGCCACCGTGAAGGACAGGTCGTCATCGTCGTCGGACAACAGCAGCGGCAGCGGCGGTCGCGAGGAACCTCCTCGTGATCTGGATCGGCCCCCAAGATTCCAGAAGCTCGACTTCCCTCGGTTCGATGGCAAGACCGATCCGATGCTCTTCATCAACAAGTGCAAATCCTATTTTCGCCAACAGCGCACCATGCCGGAGGAGCGCGTGTGGATGGCCTCCTACAATCTGGAGGACGTCGCACAGCTGTGGTACTTCCAGTTGCAGGAAGACGAGGGCACGCCGCCATGGGGACGATTCAAGGACCTCCTCAACCTTCATTTCGGTCCACCTCTCCGCTCGGCGCCCCTGTTCGAGTTGTCGGAGTGTCGCCGCACAGGGACTGTGGAGGAATACTCCAACAGGTTCCAGGCTCCTTCGCCGCGCGGGTCGCCTCGACGAGGGCCAGCGCGTTCAACTCTACACCGGCGGTCTTCTTCCCCCGTTGAGCCACGTCGTTCGCATCCACAATCGGAGACGCCGCCGGGGCCATGAGTCTCGCCCGTCGGTCGGCGGATGGAGTTGGCACGGCAACCTCCACCCGGCCGCCGGGCGCCCCTCGTGCCTGCTTTGCCGGCAGACCGGCGCCTCGGCGGCCGCTACCGCCCTTCTTGCACCACCGGGGCGGCGCACCAATGGGCGATAGCAACAACGACGGGATGGCCAGCCTATGAAGCGGGCCCCCGGGAGGAACAGGCGGAACGGCGCCGTCTCGGCCTCTGCTTCAACTGCAATGAGCCGTACTCCCGCGGCCGCAATCGTGTCTGCCGCCGCATCTTCTACCTCAACGGCGTCGAGATCGCGGCCGCCGACGAGGAACCAGCGGGGGACGATCAGCAAGACGGAGCCCCTGTCTTCTCTCTCAGGGCAGTGGCCGGTATGCCCATCTGTGACTCTATGCAGGTGCGGGTCTCCCTAGGCGCCACCACCCTCGTCGCGCCCGGACACCGGCTCCACACATAATTTCATCGCCGAGGACGCCGCCATCCGCGCGGGCTGCCCGATCCGCCCACGCCGCGCCTCACGGCCACCGCGGGCCAACGGCGAGCGCGTCACTTGCCCGGGCGTCATCCACCGCGCCCCGGTCATCATCGAGGGCGAGACGTTCTTCATCGACCTCTTTGTCATGCCGCTCGCGGGGTATGACCTCGTCTTGGGGACTTAATGGATGGTCACCCTTGGTCGGGTGGTGTGGGACTTCGTCGACCACACCGTCTCCTTCCTGCACCAAGGCCGACGGGTCTCCTGGTCGGACGTCGCCGACCATCGCCCACCTCTACTCGCCGCCACCACGACACCGAGCGCCCTCCTTGAGGAGCTGCTGCACTCCTTCGAGGGGGTGTTTGCCGAGCCGGCGGGGCTGCCACCGCAGCGAGCACGGGATCACGCCATCCTCCTCAAGCCCGGCTCTACACCTGTGGCGGTTCGGCCCTACCGCTACCCGGCGGCGCACAAGGACGAGCTGGAGCGGCAATGCGCCGCTATGCTGGACCAAGGCATCGTACGCGGCAGCGATTCGGCGTTCTCATCGCCGGTACTGCTGGTCAAGAAGCAGGATGGGGCTTGGCGGTTTTGCGTGGACTACCGTGCTCTTAATGCCCTCACCGTCAAGGATGCCTTCCCCATCCCCGTCGTCGACGAACTCCTTGATGAGCTGCATGGTGCGCAGTTCTTCACCAAGCTGGACCTCCGTTCCGGCTATCACCAAGTCCGGATGCGGCCGGCTGATGTGCACAAGACGGCGTTCCGTACCCACGACGGCTTCTATGAGTTCCTGGTGATGCCGTTCGGGTTATGCAACGCTCCAGCAACATTCCAGGCGCTCATGAACGGCGTGCTCGGCCATTCCTTCGTCGGTTCGTCCTTGTATTTTTGATGATATCTTGATTCTGACAAGACACGGGCAGATCACTTGAGGCACATACGCGCTGTCCTCGACGCACTTCACCGCCATGTCCTCTTCGTCAAGCGATCCAAGTGCATCTTTGGGTCCCCGTCCGTGGCATACCTGGGCCACATCATCTCCGCCCAAGGTGTGGCCATGGATCCGGCCAAGGTGCAGGCCATCCACGACTGGCCGGCACCCCGCTCGGCGCGCGCGGTGTGTGGCTTCTTGGGCCTCGCCGGGTACTACCGCAAGTTTGTCCACGATTACGGCAAGATCGCGGCGCCCCTCACTTCCTTGCTGAAGAAGGAGGGCTTTTCCTGGAACGACGAGGCTCAGGCAGCCTTCTAGGCGCTCAAGGCAGCAATGACGTCGGCCCCTGTGTTGGCGCTGCCCGACTTCACCAAGCCATTCATCATCGAGTGTGACGCGTCCACACATGGCTTCGGGGCGGTCTTGCTGCAGGAGCACCATCCCATCACCTATTTCAGCAGGACGGTTGCCCCTCGCCATCGCGCTCTGGCAGCCTATGAGCGGGAGCTCATTGGGCTGGTGCACGCCGTGCGCCACTGGAGGCCGTACCTGTGGGGGCGCGCGTTCCTCGTCCGCACCGACCACTACAGCCTCAAGTTCCTCCTCGACCAGCGCCTCTCGACGATCCCGCAGCACCATTGGGTGGGAAAGCTCCTCGGCTTCGACTTCTCGGTGGAATACAAGCCGGGTGCCACGAACATCGTCGCCGACGTGCTGTCCCGGCGCGACACCAGCGAGGAGGGCTCGGTCTTGGCGCTGTCCGCGCCTCGCTTCGACTTCGTCGACCGCCTTCGTCATGCTCAACAGCAAGAACCAGCCTTGGTCGCCATCCGGGAGGAACTAGCAGCCGGTACAAGGGGAGCGCCGTGGTCGCTGCTGGACGGCATGGTGGCGTATGCTTACCGGCTCTACATCCCGCCGGACTCACCGCTGCTGCTCGAAGTGGTGGCTGCTACGCACGACGACGGCCATGAAGGGGTGTAGCGGACTCTACATCGCCTCCGCCGGGACTTCTACTTCCCTGCCATGCGCCGCGTGGTCCATGCGCAACATGCCAGCGCAACAAGTTTGAACACCTACACCCGGCGGGACTGCTGCTGCCCCTGCCCGTTCCCCAGGCCGTGTGGTCCGACGTCGGCTTGGACTTCATCGAGGCACTGCCTCGAGTTGGGGGCAAATCGGTGATCCTCACAGTGGTCAACCGGTTTAGCGTGATATCGCCATTTTATACCCCCCCGCTTACCCCTACGGTCTGCGTAGCCCGTGGCCCGGGCGTTCTTGGCCGAGATCGTTCGCCTACACGGGATCCCTCGGTCCATGGTGTCGGGGCCAGGGACTCCGTGTTCACCTCGGCGTTCGGCGGGGAGCCGATGCGGCTCACCGCCCCCAAAGGCGCACATGGCGTCCGCCTTCCACCCACGGTCCGATGGCCAAACGGAGGCGGCCAACAAAGTCATCGTCATGTACCTCCGGTGTTGTTTCGGGGATCGGCCACGCGGCGGGGGCGGCCGGGCCGCCATGGGCGAGTACGTCTACAACACGGCGTACCAATCGTCGCTCAAGGACACTCCCTTCAAGGTGGTCTATGGTCGGGACCCCCCCTCCATCCGCTCTTATGAGCCTGGCGAGACCCGGGTGGCGGCGGTGGCCAAGACAATGGCTGCACGTGAGGAGCTCCTAGCGGATGTCCGCTATCGCCTAGAACAAGCCCAGGCCGTGCAGAAGAAGTTCTACGACCGCCTGCACCGACCGGTCTCCTATGTCGTGGGTGATTGGGTGTTGCTGCGCCTTCGCCAACGGGCGGCCTCTTCTCTTCCCCAGGCGACCAAGGGCAAGCTGAAGCCGCGCTTCGTCGGGCCATACCAAGTCACCGAGTGCATCAACCAAGTGGCTGTTCGTCTAGCGCTGCCCCCGCGTGCCAGGCTGCACGATGTCTTCCACGTCGGCCTTCTCAAGAAGTTCGTCGGCGCACCACCGGAGACGCCACCTCCCCTCCCACACACTCATCATGGGGCGGTGACTCCAGAACCTGAGCAGGCTGTTCGGTACCGGCTGGCCAAGGGTGTTCGGCAGGTGCTCATTCGCTGGAAAGGGCAGTCCACTGCTGGTGCTACATGGGAGGATGTTGAAGACTTCCGCGACAAGTTCCCCCAGTTTCAGCTCGAGGACGAGCTGATCGTCGAGGGGGGAGAGATGTCATGTACGGGCGCACCTATAGGCATCGTCGTGACGCCAGGAGGGCTGCAGAGCGCGCAGCCAAGGCAGGTGCCACCGTGAGTGGCTAATTTTAGAAAGATAGGACCTAGTTTCCTTTTGCATGCCTTAATTCTAGGAGAGAATGGTTGGGCCTTTGGCCATATATGCCGTGTAACAGACTTGGAGATAATCAAGAAAGATCAATTATCCTAAAGTTGCTCTTCTCCCTCAAACTCTCTCAAGCCACCGGTGAGATCTCTCACGGTGAAGGCCTGGAGCGCGACTACGAGTTACGTAGCCGCGGTCCGGCGTCGTTGGGCGTTGAGGCGCTTGACACGTGCTGACGCATGGCATATACAGTTTTGCTTAAAAACTCTCAACATTTTAGGAAGTTATTTTACAAATGCCCTCTTGACCAAAAAATTATTTCAACATGAAGAGAAAAAATGAGATTATCGCAGTTTTTGCAGAAAAAACCCCCACAAACAATTTTGTGGAGGATGTTGGCCCCAAAACAAACTCACTTTGTTTCTTATTGATAGATCACAAGTAGTTTCACACTACAAATTTACACACCTTGCTTGATCTTCACAACCAAGCACTACTCTCATCTATATCTTACTACACACACTACTAACTTGGTTTTCACAACCAAGCCCTTACTTAATCTTCACAATCAAGCCCTACATATTCTACATCACCTCTCATGCTCTACATCACCTCTCATCTCATGCTCACCACATGAGGGGTACATGTCCTTTTATAGGACTTACAAACCGTCATACAAGAGCACAACTCATCTCTAGCTAATCACTAGCTAGCATACTCACTTTACAACTCATTGACAACTACATAACCTAGCCAATTTGACTTTGATCTCTTTAAGGATAACCCACCCAAAGATAACCAAAGTATTACCTAGAAACTTCAAGCACACAAATCCAACTTTACTACCTAATGCTAGCTAAGCATTAGCTCATCAAAGAACAAGTCCATTTCCTTTTGACTTGAACAACTCATGCCATAGATGCATGTAGATGCATCTACACATTTCTTATGACAAGATTATTTCCAACAGAGGAGCCCTCCTCGAGCTGCAGCCCTAGCTCCCACCTCATTCCTTTCTCATCTCCATGCCGCCAACGCCATCTCCGTTGCTCCAAGCATGTCGCCTCACGCACTGGCATGGTTGTAACATGATGGCATTCCTCGCTTTGGAAATGCCTGGGAAAAGGTGTCCTCTTCTCAGATTGTCCCACAGCAAAGCTGTCTTGGCATTGGCGATTGAGCGGCTCACAAGCGGGACTGAATTTTGTATTATTGTATATCTGCATGTAAGCCTATGTCCTTTGTCATGTGGGGGCGACAGTATAGCCGTCGGCCTCAAGCACGAGGCACAACCAGTGCGGCTGGCAATAGCACGCTTGGCCAGGGAAGTGTAACCGGTCAGGTTTAATGCTGATGCAAGGCTCAAGGAGAAGAGCAAGAGACTAGAGCAGTTAAGTAACTTAAGTTTAGCAGGCTAATTAATGCTTAGCACCAGAATCAAGGGAGCTGGACTCCTATATATGTAATCGAATGACTCAGTTATGATCAAGAAGGAAGTTATCTCTAAACCTCACCTCTCTGCTATCTTCAATCTCACCTTGTGCTTGGGCGTCCAGGGCCAATCTCCCTGGCGCCTCCACTACCTTCTTCCAGCGACGAGCTACGCAGCCAGGGGCCTCCCTCCAGGGGACCTGACCTGAGGCCCTTGACATCCTTCACTATGTGTACTTTGTGATTTTCGTCTTAATTAAAATCATGTATCATGCACATGTCACCTCTAATATTAGACATAAAGCTGAATTTGTTGATCGTCTTAGTGTTTTCATTCATGTACACTCCTGCCCTGAATATGTTGAACCCCCATTCAGTGTACATTAAACTTACAGACAACATAATGAAATATTTGACAAAATACACTGGCGTGGATGCATCATGTATCATGAGCTATTCATGTGAGGACGCATTCATGTTACCTTCTGTGTTGCTTAGCTGAACTATGAAACTAATTATGCTAACCTGTGGTTTAGATCCTTCTTATATTTATGCACAGCTAATGCAGAACTATAGTTGTCTGTTCCTAGACTTAGCTTATATTGTATTATACACTTGGGATGCAGTTTGAGTAGTCCGATGCACTTATATCTATGCATGGACATAATCTTGATGTGTAAAATTCTCTCAAATTTACCCTGTCATAATGATTTGATCTCTGATTGATATAGCTCATCACAGTTCTGCCAATCTTTTTTTCCTTCATTACTAAGTGTGAGGCTGTTTTGCCTGGATGTAGAGATTGCACGAGTTGTCAGATGATGAAAAGGGTACTAACTTGCCATTTAATTTGACATTAAGCATACATATTTTATTGTGCCCTGCTTTCATGCAGGAACATGGAAGACACACATGAATTGTTGTTCTTAGCAAAAGGTAATTCAGTGATCAATTAGCTGGAATTGATGCTCGCTTCTCAATTGGATTAATAGCTCATGCACCCAAGAGTGTTGGCCGTGGAGTGGTAGCAAATATTAATGGACCATTCCAATCAATATTCACATTTCTATTATTTCAGATGCTTATGCCTAGCACAGGGGGAGCAATGTCTTCATTTTTATCTCTTTGGGATAATCGTCAAGCTTCTGGCATCCTATGTGACAAGAGGGTGCCACGAAGCTAAAAGGGAAGTTCTATAGGACAGCGATTCGCCCGGCGATGCTATATGGTGCTGAATGTTGGCCTACAAAAGGCGACATGTCCAGCAGCTAAGCGTGGATCGAGATGCGTATGTTTGCGTTGGTTTTGCGGGCATACTAGAAGGGATAGAGTTCGGAATGAAGATATTCGGGATAGGGTCGGGGTGGCTCCTATCAAGGAGAAATTGATTCAACATCGGTTGAGATGGTTTGGACATGTTCAACGGAGGCCCTCCGGGCCGCCGGTCTTGTGATGGAGTTCTAGAGCGGGTAGATAATGTAAAGAGAGGTAGAGGTCGACCTAGACTGACTTGGGACGAGGCGGTTAAGAGAGACCTTAAGGAGTGGAATATCTCCAAGGATTTAGCTTTGGACAGGAGCGCTTGGAGGCTAGCTATCAACGTGCCTGAACCATGACTTAGTTTCCTTTTCTATCTACCCTATCTTTATCCTTTTGTCTTGTGCCTTTTTAGGTTCTTTTATACTGTTTCATATGGGTTTCATCTCTAGCCTACCCCAACTAGCTTGGGACTAAAGGCTATGTTGTTGTTTGTTGTTGTTGGGATAACTTTAGCCTTAGATTATGCCCCATGTAGCTGGGAGTCAGCTTTTGTTTTGATGGCCGCAAAGGAAATTGAGTAACTGAAGCCTGAAGGCGGTTACTGTTGACACTTCAACTAAAGCAATTATGCTATGTGTATGCTTAATTTTGTATAAGAAAGAGACAAATACATCTGTACTGCCTAAAATGATTGAAGAGGATCTATATGTTGTCATAACTGAAATGATACTCTGTAATGGCCGTGTACTATGGGTTACCAAGATGCTTGGTAGGGTGCCACAAAGCGTGCTATAGTTTTTAGTCATATATATTAAACCTGAGAAAAATATATACTAAAACCTAATGGGCAAGCTAAGGTGGGACAAATTCTTCCCACCAGAAAATTTTCTTGGGCTGGTCCAACTGAGTCATCCAGATGGCCTGATCAGATGACTAATCGTGATTAGTCATTCATTAGTCAGACAACTAGGTTTCTAGTTGTGCTAACCATATCGAGGGCCCTTACTAAATCCCAAGTTGATCGTGATTAGTCATCCAATCTGATAATATTAGTGAAGGACCTTAAGCATGTGTCGAGAGGCTTAGGATCAAGTACGAAATTGCGATGTTCAAGATTTAATTTTTCTCAGCCAATTTTTTATATGGCAATAATGCTTGCTTCAGCCCTTCCATGCCTCTGTCACTAACATATGGGTACAAACCCACCTCATGGGTACAAGGGATTTCGAAAAAATCAATGTTACTCTCTCCCTTCTTGTAAGTTGTTTTGACTTTTGTAGGCCCATAGCTTTTGCTATGCACCAAGATATACATTGTGTCTAGAGGCATAGTTATCTAGGAAAGCCAGAACAACTTATGATTTCGAATGGAGGGAGTATAAGAGAAGTTTATACATTTCTCACTGGGTGATGCAGGGAGGCTGGACAGATGAAGGATCAAAATAGAAAATATGGGTCTGATTTTGTCAAAGCTGAGGTCTCACACTGGTCTACCCAAGGTTCAATATCAACTCTCTCTTTCTGTTTCCTTTTGCTTGGTATTTTTGTCGGAAGTTCAATATCAACTCCATTGGACATGCATATAACTTCAAACTGTTGTCTATACAATATGCCTATGCCATGATGCATCAAAAAGAAACGCAAAGCTGAAAATGGCTATGATGCTTAAACTGAGTTTCACGTTTGGTGCATGAGGTACCTATAAGTAAGATTTGCTCATTTCCAGTGTCAAAACCTTCCATCTCAATTAGAAACTGTGTTTTCAGTCTCCTGCTTGATTCATGTTCACCATCTGATTTGCGCTGCAATCATGTTAAAGGCTATCAGGAGTCCACAAAACAGGATGTATATGGGCATAACAGAAATAAGACATCAGAATCAAACAAACCTGAGACAATAATGAGTCTATCTCATCCACAAAAATGACAGCAGGTTGACGACAACTGGCCACACCAAAAAGTGCCCGAACAAGTTTTTCACCCTCACCAATCTGCACACAAGCAAAAGAATATGAATCACTATCTCAAAACAGGATTATCATTATCATTTGCTATTATGTCAAAATGGGGGAGGAGCGGGTTGCTCCATCGGTTCATCAAACCGAATCCAGAAAAATTAGCCAAATGGGCCCCTAATACAACCCATAACACATCTGAGGGGCAACGGATCAGAACCACTCAAACCAAAGGATCACATGGATCGATCCTTTTCTATGTGACGCTGCCGCCGACGCCGGAATCTCGGTGCTCAATGCCAGTTTCTCTTCCTCTACACACGTTGCCCCTGCCAGTTTCTCTTCCTCTACACACGTACGCCGGAATCTCGGTGCTCAATGCAGAGCGCTGCCGTGATGCTGCTGCCGAGGTTGGAGTGGAGCGGTAGGACGGGCGTGGGCGCCGCTAAGGCCAGCGCGGAGCGTGGGTCACGCTTCGAGGCGGAGGAAGACGCCGGGGAGGAAGACGAGTGCGAGACTACGCGGAGGAGTCCATCATCCACTGCTCAAAGCACGGGAACAACGGCGGGTTCTGCTTTGCATGTTCCCAAAGTCGTCGGCGTCGGCTTCCGGTGTGAATAGGAAATGCCTTGCGCCGGTGTTTTCAAGACGTCCGCTTAATCGCGATTAATCGTCCTGGACAGTCCCATGGCGTCCAGGTTTGGTAGTGTCGACTTGTCAATTAATCGTGATTAATCGCCCTGGACGGTCCCATGGCGATTAGGTTCGACCGGACGTCTTGAAAACAGTGCGGCGAGCTTCTTCGTCCCTGTATTTTTCCCGCGGAGGTGACCGACTAGCAGCCTGTACGCCTACATAGAGGAGAGAAGAAAGGCTGTAGCCAGAACTGCATGCCCGACGTCATGGGTCAACCCATATACCCATTGGAGCATTAGACCCAAACAACTTTAGCTTCATGGATAAACCGGTGCCCCTTGAGGTCTTGAATGGATCGACGGTTCAGGTATGGTTTGATCCATGGAGCAACCACGCCCATCTTGACTATTATATTACGGGGGATGCTGCAGATATGCGACCCTGTGACTGTAGACCTTATGTACTTGCGATGCAGAGGGGAACTAGGGCAGAGGGCAGGGTGAAGAGTGCTTTGTAGATGCTATGCTACCGTACAGCATTAAGAGTGCGTATGGAGAACAAAACACAACACTCTAGATTTTGGTGCTAGTTTTCTTCTCAAAATTCTTTATTATAGAGGGTTTCACTGTAAGACATAATACGCTGATCCCCCACCCCCTCTTCTGAATCTGATCAGAAGCAGGCATTCCATCAGCTCTTGGTCACTGTAGGGTTTATGGCATTAGGCCTCTCTGCTACAGTAGTTGATAGGAAACTACAACAGCCATGTTGGTAGTGGGCAGATCTAAGCCATGTACCGGTAGTACTAGGAGTAGATGGTACTCAGCCATACTCTTCTGTACCTCATAACTGGTACAAGAGTTGTATATATACCACACCAATAGGCAATACAATTCAGTTCAGCTGAAGCCACATTCAGTTCAGAAAACTCTTCTTCTACCTCTAGCCAATACGTGTCAGTGTGCTGCTGAGCAAGCTGCCTACCTGTGCAGGGAATTAAGGGACCAACAAGTGGTATTTGAAGTCATTCAGGTTGCTGCATCGCCTGGACTGATCGCCGGCGATGGCAGGTGACAATGGCTCGAAGGTGGGCGACGGGAGCGGCGGTGAAGCTGTGGTTGCCCAGCCACGAGAGGCCCTCGAGCTCGTTCACGTCTTCACGATGAGATCACTATGGGCCAATCACGCCGTCGACGTATGGAGGGCAGCGGTACTTCCTCTTGCTCATGGATGATTGCAATCGTTACATGTGACTGCATCTCTTGAGGAGCAAGGACAAGGCTGCGGAGGCGATCAAGCGCTTCAAGCACGTGCAGAGGCAGAGTCCGGGAAGAAGCTGTGCATGCTAAGGACAGATCACGGTGGTGAATTCACCTCGGTGGAGTTTGCTGCGTACCGCGCGAATGAAGGGGTGGTGCGCCACCACACCACGCCGTACTCGCCACAGCATAATGGCGTGGTCGAGCGGCGAAACCAAACAGTGGTCAGCATGGCCCAGTTTATGATGAAGGCTAAGAAGATGAAGGCAGAGTTTTGGGGCAAGGCAGTGACCATGGCGGTGTTCATCCTCAACCGCTCACCCAACAAGGCCCTAAAGGGCAAGACGTCGTTCAACGCTTGGCACACGCGCAATCCGAACGTGTCCTTCAGGACGTTCGGGTGCCGTCGCCACGTCAAGAACACTAGCCATTCATCACCAAGCTGGAGGACAGGAGCACGCCCATGGTGCTCCTGGGCTATGAGGACAGCAAGGCCTATTGGCTTTAGGATACCAAGGGAGGTAAGGTTGTGATCTCTAGGGACATGGTGTTTGACGAGATGGCGGCCCAGGTTTAGGAAGATCCAAGCACAGGGGAAGTGCACGGCGTCAGTGACACTTTTGCCATCGAGCATTTGGTTATCTAGGGAGGAGATGCAGGAGCGAATCTAGTTACAGGGGCGCCAAGAGGCAGCATCGGTGGTGCAGGTGGAGCCGCCAAGCCCGACTACGACAAGCATTGGAGCGTAGTCCCCACCAGCAGCCGTCCACTCTCCACCACCATCCCAACAGGGGACTCGCTCATCGACATCGATCGAGTTCGTGTATCCACAAAACGACATCAACGAGTTCGTGGACGCCTTCCACGACGACAAAAGGGTGTGTTTCTGCCGTGTGGCCAACATCGACGACTTTTGTGTTGTTCGAGCGTGACACCAATTGGCGGCGGTGAAATTTGGAGGAGATGAGGTCTATCGAGGAAAACAAGGCATGGGAACTCGTTGATCCGGTGGCTGGATGTCGGCCAATTGAACTCAAATGGGTCTACAAGGTGAAGCGGGACGAGTGTGGGGCCATCGTCAAGCACAAGGCATGCCACGTCACCCACGGCTTCGCCTAGCGCGAGGGCGTTGACTTCAAGGATGTATTTTCGCTGGTGGCGCGCCCGGAGTCGATCCGCCTACTGTTGGCCTTAGCAGCGGCGAAAAAATGGCGTGTCCACCACGGACATGAAGTCGTCTTTCCTCAACAACGAGGTCGCGGAGACGGTCTACATCAAGCAAGCTCTAGGTTTTGCAGCAAGGAGCTCTACAAGCTTCGGCAGGCCCCACCGGCGTCGAACACATGACCGATGTAACATCCGAGATGTTACGAAAATAATAAAACCCTAATCATAATCATCGTCATGCATTCCCGTGCTTTGCCTTCACCTATAAAGCCCTAACCGGTCGTCACCGCCTTCTTTGTTTCTTCCTGGCCATCGTCGAACAAACTCCTTTCGCCGATCGATTTCACTGCCACTGTCAAGTCTCCACCCAAATTCGGCTCGCAGCCAAGCACGCAATCTCCTTGCGCTCGTTTTGAACCCACTTGCACCTTGCCTCTCTACCGGAATCGCCCAGCGCGCCGTTTTCCACACAATCGGCTGCAGTGTTGTCGTGCGCTCTGTGGACAGGTCACTAGGGAAGCTTATTCTTCTATTTGATTCACGTTTCTAACTTCCCTTGACACGGTACTGCTTATGCCTCTTTCATTTTGGTCTTTCGCTCAAAGGGTCGACGGGAACGACGTCGCCACCGCCGTCCAGCCCGCCATCTCCGCCACCGCCGCGGACCACCCTGCTCCGATGACCTCGTTGATGCCCTAGGCTGGGTCGTTTGGGGACCATAGCCGTCGGCCCCACGCCGCCGCATGGCTTTGCCGCCATGGCTGTCGGCGCCACTTTGGCCGAGCTTTGCGTGTACACTAGCCTGCCCTTGTGCTTCGCAGTTGTGCAGTGGTGGTGTAGGAGTCAGCCGAGGCTTGAGCCCTGGCGAGCGCCATCCGCATCGCGATCTCTGTGCACAGCGCGAGGTTGAAGGAGCTGAGAGAAAAGGAAGGGATTTTCTATTTTCAAAAAATGTGATTTATGTTATTTCTTTGATAATTCATAGAAAATTATTGCTAGCTCCAAGAATTTCGAGACCTTTTTTGTGTAGCCTCTATGTGATGTACTCTACCAATGAAAAATATGAAACTTGACCTTTTTAGTACTTTTTGCATGTTTAAAAATTGCCTCTTTTAATTAACAAATGAAACTTACATGATTTTTCTAGGCTTAAATAAATATCCAAAATTTATGAAATTTGTTTTCCATTGTTTTATGATGTAACTAACCTCCACAAAAATTGTTAGATAAGTTGGACAAAGTTGATTTTACTCTTAATTTATGCTTTAATTAATTAATAAACCAAGTAATTAGTCTTAATGACTTAGGATTTTGTGTGACTTTGAGATTGGTTGATGGCCTTGTGACACGAAACATGATGATGTTCCTCGGCACGTTATTTAATTGTTTGAGCTCATGTTTAACTTGTAATTAAGTAATCTCAGTGCCTTTTCATGTGAATAACCAAGTAATTAGTAAGTTACATTTGGATGTAACCTAAATGTAAATGCTAAGTAGGTTGTTATCATATAATTATGATGTTTTCTAAAGTAATTCAACAAGTTGGTTTTTATGTCTTGCAACCTTATCATGAAGGAAAGTTGTACTCATCAGGTTGTTAATCTTTTCATGCATCCATCAAGCATCATGTCTATATTTCATCATGTTAAGCAATGCATCATTTATTACGTGTAGTAAATGAGAGTGAGAAGGTTGACAATGATCAAATCGGAGGAAAATCATCCTCCAATGGTGTTGATTTCAAGTTTGACTTCGGTGATCCTTCTACAGAATTTGACAATTCCCAGCAACATGGCAAGCCTCTGATGCATTTAACCCTTGCTTGTGTTTTGCAAATCTTTATATCACTTATGTTAATGATATGTTGCATTAGGTAATTAGGAGTTGAGTGATAGCCTAATTGCTGCATTACCAACCTTGATTACCACAATATCATCCTTGTTAACTTGTTTTATTTGAATTTGCCTAGTTTGCCGCTGAATGGAGCTGATACCACTTGTTGGTCCCTCGCTATCCAGCACAGTTAAGCAGTAAGCTTTACTCACTCACTATGGCTAGATGTAGAAGGGGTAAGCACAACACACACACTACAGAAGCTCCAGCGTTGGCCAAGGCTCTGCCCTTTGGTTGTGGCAACTGAACTGAAAAATTGAATTACCAAGGCTGCACTTATATACACTGAGGGGTAGGTTTAGTTTTGTGTATGAACTGAAACCAGAAAAGGTGGGGCTGCTCTGTCCTAGCTGCACGATAAACCTACAATACTTATTAGCTAAGGGACACAATTGTTGGGAACATAGAACACAGATCACAGGGTAGAATTGGGATAGAACTGCCAGAGAGCAGCCTGGCCTTAGGCCGCTTGGATTGGATAGAACTGCCAGAGAGCAGCTTGGCCTTTACTTATAGGCTAGAGACTCACCTACCCCTCCCCTCTCTAACTGCCTCACATGGGCAGGGCTTTTGATTTAACTTGGCCACCAAGGAGCCTTATCAACTTGGCATCCAAGGCACCTTACAATGCAGCAGAAAGTAACTAGAGTAGAGTAAAGCTAAACTAAGATACTGATCAAGGTTAAGACAGGGGTAAGACCATCATTTCTCCAGAAAGTAACTAGAGTAGAGTAAAGCTAAACTAAGATACTGATCAAGGTTAAGACAGGGGTAAGACCATCATTTCTCCCCCTTAGCCATGTCTTTCCTTGACCTGATCAGCTTCAGTCCTATCCTCCCCCTCATCTCCTTGAACTTTATCTTGCCCAAGGACTTGGTGAGGATATCTGCTAACTGATCAGAGGTGGAGATATACTCTGCCTTGATACTCCCATCCTCCAAGCAATTTCTAATGAAATGGTATTTGATCCTTATGTGCTTGCTCCTCTTATGGAAGACTGAGTTCTTGGCCAGAGCAAGTGCAGATTTGCTGTCCACCTTCAGCTCTACAGTCTCAACAGGCCTCCCAAGGAGTTCTGCCATCAGTCTTGACAGCCATAGAGCTTGAGTTGCAGCTGTGGTGGTGGCAACATACTCTGCTTCGTAGCTGGAGAGTGCCACAACCTTCTGCTTCACTGACTGCCAGCTGATCAGGCTATTCCCCGGGAAGAACAAAACTCCACTTGTACTCTTGCTGTTATCCACATCCCTGGCTAAGTCACTGTCAGAGTAACCGATGAAGCGAGCCGTGCCTGGAGCCTTGGTGAAGTGAAGTCCATACTCCAAGGTCCCAGCAACATAACGAAGAATCCTCTTCACGGCTGCTTGATGCTCCATTGTCGGTCGTTCCATGAATCGACTGACAAACCCGACAGCGAAAGCCAAATCAGGCCGAGTGTGCACCAGGTAGCGCAGACTGCCGATCAGCCGCCGGTAGTGGGTGAGGTCGACCTCCTCGGCCGTGCTCTCCCTGCTCAGCCTCAAGCGCTCCTCCATCGGGGTGTGCGCTGGATTGCAGTGAGCCATGCCCCCAAGCTCCAGGATCCTCTTGGCGTAGTGGGTTTGCCGAAGAGTGATGTCTTAGTCATCCTGATTCACCTCGAGCCTGTCGAAGACTTTCCTCATCTGTGCCTTGAACTGCTCGATCACCTCCACGCTGGCTCCAGTGATGATCAATCGACGTAGACGCCGACGATCTGCAGAGAGTCGCCGGAGCCCTGCCGGTACATCGCCGCCTCATGATCGCTTTGCACGAACCCCATCTCCTTGAGCGTGGCGTCGAGCTTCGCGTTCCAGGTGCGAGGAGCCTGCCGCAAGCCGTAGAGAGCCTTGCGCAAGCGGTACACCTTGTCTTCTTCCCCGGCGACGGCATAGCCTGGCGGCTGCTAGGAAGACTTGACGTCCATGTGGTGGACGCGCCACCCTTCCTGGGCCGCTAGCGCGAGAAGAACGCGCACTGACCCCATCCACGCCATCGGCGCGAACGCGTCGTCGTAGTCGATCCCCTCTTGTTGGACGAAGCCGCGCACCACCAATTTTGCCTTGTGCTTGATCACCGCGCCCAATTCATCCTTCTTCAACTTATACACCCACTTCAGAGAGATGGGACGGTGACCCGCGGGCAAGCGCACTAGTTCCCATGTGTGGTTCTTCTCCAACGACCTCAGCTCCTACTCCATCACCGCGTGCCAGGCAGGATTGTCCTTGGCCTGGGCGAAGTTGACCGGCTCCCCGGCGTGCGTGAGATGCAACTCGGCGAAGAGGCGCGGTGCTGGTGGTGGTGTAGGCTGCGGGTTGAGGATGTTGGTGATGGTCCGGTACCGCAACGACTCGTCGTCGTCGTGCCACGTGTCCCGACCTCGTCATCATTCTCGAGCGGGGTGGCGAATTCCACTCGATCACCCGCGCCGTGCCGTGGCGAAACAATGGGACCCGGGGGGACCCGGCCGGGGGACGGGAGCGCGCGCCGCCACTACCGATCCCGGCGCCGTGGGAGCTGCCGCTGCCGGTGTCCCTCGGGCTCCCCCGGACTTGGTGACGGCGTGCGCGGTAGTGGGGAGTCCATCTCCCCTGCACCTCGTCCCTCCTCTGCTCCGGCGGACCAGTACTCGACGGTGAAGTCGCTTGACGCCGCCTAAGACCCGCCAGCCTCCATGGTCGTCCAATCCCAGTCGCGTCCTTCATCAAAGAAGACGTCGCGGCTGATCCTCACCAGCAAGCGTCCGGGGTCGAGCACCCGATGACGCCTTGGCGCCCTCCGCTTTAGCCGATGAACGCGCCGGCCTTGCCGCGGTCATCCAGCTTGCGGAGCTAAGTGAGATCCTTCGTGTACGCCACACAGCCGAACACGCAGAGGTGGCTGACGGACGGCGCCCGGCCATGCCAGGCCTCGTAGGGGGTCTTGCCCTGCAAGCTCCTTGTCGGCGATCGGTTCAGCAGGTGAACTGCCGTCAAGACCGCCTCCCCCCAGAATCGAGCCGGCAGCCTCCTCTGCTCCAGGAGCGCGCGCGCCGTCGCCACGACGGTCTGGTTGCACCGCTCCACGACCCGTTTCGCCGCGGCGTGTGCGGGGCGGAGAAGTGCCGCTGACGCCTTCTTCGCGCACGAAGTCGGCGGCGTGGACACGATGAACTCTCCCCGTTGTCCGTGCGCGCAGACCTTGAGCTCGCCCTCTCTCCTTCTCGGCCTCGGCCTTGACCTTCTTCCCCGCCTCCGCCGCAGCATCCTTTGACGGCAGGAGCGCAACCCACATGAAGCGGGTGGCATCGTCCACCATCAGCAGGAAGTAGCGCCGCCCGCCCGAGTCGCCGGAGTCACCGGGCCACACAAGTCGCCGTGCACCGGCTCAGTAGCGGCGCGGCGGTAGTTAGCTTGCTGCGGGAACGGGCGGCGGCGCATCTTGGTGGTGACGCAGGTGTCGCAGCCTTGCTCCGCGTGCTCGATCACCGGCATCCCACGCGCCATGGCCTGCTTGCCGAGCTTGCGCAGCCGCCCGGAAGTTGAGGTGGTTGTACCGTTCGTGCCAACGCCATGCGTCATCGGCCTTCCTTGCGGCGAGGCAGAGCGGCTGCGCGGCCTCCAGGTGGAGGATGTAGAGGCGGGACGGCCCACGGTTCACCTTGGCGTTAAGACGCCGGCGCGGGTCCCAGATCCTCAACACCCCGTGCTCGATCTCCACCTTGGAGCCACCCTCATCAAGTTGTCCCAAACTCATAATGGAGTTGCGCAGCGCCGGGATGAAGTAGACGCCGTGGAGCACCCTGTGCTCGCCGTTCTTCGCCTGGAAGACGATGGACCCGACACCCTCGATCTGGACGCGTCATCGAAGCGCACCGTCCCGTGGAACGAGGTGTCGAGATCGGAGAACAAGTCCCGGCGGCCGGTCCTGTGGTGGGTGGCGCCGGTGTCGAGGTACCAGCCATCCAGCTTCTCGTCACCCGGGCCAGTGTTCAGGAACGCGCGTGCGCGGGGCTCGTCGATGTTGAGGACGGTGGCAAACTTGGAGCAGCCGGCGATCGGCTCCTTGTCCAGCTCCTGGAACCCGCGCGAAGACGAGCTAACCACGGCGTTCCTTAAAGCCGTTCCTGAAGCACGCGCCTTTCCTCCTCGACGTCGTGCGTGAAGAAGAGCGCGCCTTCGTTGTCATCCTCGAGCAGCGCCGCGAGTACAAGAGCGCGTCGTCATCATCGTCGGCCGGCGGCGTGCGGGCGCCGCCTCGCGCCCGCCACGGCCACCTCCACCCGGCGGCCGCGGTTTCCACCACCACCGCGCCGCGGTCACCACCACGATCGCGGCGCTGTTCAGCGATCCAGCGCCCGATGGCTGCCGTGCGATTGAGGCGGATGTCGTCGCGATTCGCCTTGTGCTCGCCGTCCACACCTCCTCCGCCGCCATCGTTGCGGTCACCACCACCCTTGCCCTTCGGCTTCTTGCCGCCGCGTGGGCGCCGGTGAGGTCCTTGGACCCGCTTCGAAGCGAGTCATCGCCTTTCTTCTTGTCCGCTGGCGCGCAACCCACTGCTCCTCCGTAAGCATGAGCTTGCCGCCCCGGCGATGATGGACTCGGGCGCCGGATCGTCGAGATCATCCATCTTCAGACGCCCGGCGATGTCCTCCACCGTAAGCCACGGAAGTCGTCCATGAGCGACTCCATGGCGATCTTCACCGGTCGTGCCGCCGGGGGACGGCAGAACTTCACCGCTTCGCCGCTCGTCCAAGTCCTCGTCACCGCATGGCTCCATCCGCGGCTTCGGGTTGGTCAGGCGAAGGGCAAAGTCCTCGACTTGCTCACCTGGGCGTAACGCCGGCTTCGCACTCTTTCCTCGGCCTCTGTAGAGTGGAGCGGCGCACTCGGTTGACGCCGACGCGCGCTGCCGTGGTGGTTTCTCACAAGGCGGTTTCCACCACCGCCGCCGCCGCGGTCACCGCCTCCTTCGCTTTCTCCTTCCTCGCCCGGCCTGACCCTAAAGCTCCGGGGGCACGGCGGCGATGATCGCCTCCAGTGCACGCCGATCCTCGTGGTGCGGCACGTCGCCGTACTCCATGGCCTCCCACATGTGTCGTGCCTGCATCTTCAGCTCCATCACCGCGGACCACTCCAAGTAGTTCGCCTTGGTGAGCATCGGCCATGTCCCGACGCCGGAGTCCTTGTAAACCGTCTGGACAACGGGCGACCCACGACGGCCTCCCTGTCCACGACGCTCACGACCCCTGGGTGGCGTCAATGGTCGCCGCCTCTCAGGCGACAGAGGCCGGCGCCGCTCAGGACTCCTCCTTCCCCTGGCTTCCCTCTCCACCTCCGTACGCAAGGTCGTCGTGTGTTGGTTGCGCTGGGGCGCTATTATCGCTACGCCGCGCGGCTATCGCTGGGGCAGAAGGCGGCCTCCTGCGGCTGCTACCCGCCGAGCACGATCATCGACTGGTGGCGGATCTCCTCCACCACCACCACTGCCGCCAGCGCCAGCCGCTGCTTCAGCCTCCTCCCTTGCACGCCGCCGAGAAGAAGTGGACGCCATGGCCTCTCCAAGATCCTAACCTAGTTCCGATACCAATTGTTGGGAACAAAGAACACAGATCACAAGGTAGAAATGGGATAGAACTGCAAGACAACAACTTGGCCTTAGGCCGCTTGGATTGGATTGAAATTGCGCAAGAGTATCTTACAAATGTGGGAGGTGTGCCCCTGCTCTTATAGGCTAGAGACTCAGCTACCCCTCCCCTCTCTAACTGCCTCACATGGGCAGGGCTTTTGATTTAACTTGGCCACCAAGGAGCCTTATCAACTTGGCATCCAAGGGACCTTACAATGCAAACAAAAAGTAACTAGAGTAGAGTAAAGCTAAACTAAGATCTTGATCAAGGTTAAGACAGCGGTAAGACCATCATTTCTCCGTAAAGTAACTAGAGTAGAGTAAAGCTAAACTAAGATCTTGATCAAGGTTAAGATGGGGGTAAGACCATCATTTCTCCACGGTATCGGTTGTTTAGGTTTAGATCCTAGGCCACAAATCCTAATCTTCCGCCGCTCGCAGCGCATCCTCCACGTGTCGTCGGCCGTCCTCCACGGCGTGCCTCCTAGCACGCCCCCTTGACGGCCTCCTAGCGCGCCCGGGGAGGTTGCCCATGACCTCCGCCGGGGCGCGCCCTCATCAATCTCCATGGCGGATCGAGTTAGTCTGCCGCCTTCCGGTCGTCAAGCGGCCAGTAGATCGTGGCGTACCTTGTCATCCACCATGGAACCCGCCGCTAACGGTGTCATCCGCCATGGAACCCGTCGCTAACAATGACCCCGGTTGCCGTGGTGGCGACCGCGGTCCCGGGCGGCGCTCGTGATCCAACTTCTTTGTGGTGGCGGCGGGTTCTCCGTGTCGCACCTCCACCTCGTTACCGGCGAGAATCCGTGGTTGTACCTCCACCCCACCCATCCCCATCGCCGTCCAAGCCATCTTGAGCCCCTGCTTCTTCCTTTCGATCCCGGTTGGTGACCGGTGAGAGAAGGAACAAGATAAGAGGGGATTGAGGGGGCTTTGTACTTTACGCGCACCCGAGGTTCTACAGTCTACACAACAAATTGTTGTTGGTCTACTTTGCTACGCTCACCCGAGGTTCTACAGTCTACACAACAAATTGTTGCTGGTCTGCTTTGTTTTTGGTAGTTTCTCTGATTTTTTTTACTCGATCACTGATCGAGATTAAGTCGCCCATTGTCGTATCGACTCCGCATGCATCCTATTCCTAAGTATGCGTGCACCACCACCGACACGAGGGTTGCGGCTGCGTCACCTCTTCGGGCAGCAGCGTCGTCCTCCATGGTCCCCCGCCGTTGCATCTTCATCACTGCCGACTACACCTTGTGCATATGGTCTTCACCAAGCTGTTCAAATTCTTCGTCGTCTGTTTTGAGCACCAATGTCGTGTCATTCGGATCATGAGGCCTTGCCCCAGATCGTCCGAGTTTACCTCCCCGCTTCGTCCAGCACCACCATGTCGCCAGCGTCTCCGTCTTATCTCCACCTCTTCATCTACTCTAGCAACTACAGGCTGCATCGGCACCTTCTATCTTGTCGTTCTTCTACGCCTGGTGGTGCACACTCCCTCGCACGTCCGGTATTGGCAACACCAGTGTGTGCCATCGTCCCGATGCGTTTCTGGCCTAGCAAACCTAGGAATGTCTTGCCCGATGGCCTCGACCCCCTCTTCGATCGCCTCAACGCGTCACCGTCTTCGTCCTTGGCATATGCCTTGTTGCGCCACCAACCTCATGGCGTCTCCTCGTGCACCCGTGGCTTCATAAATGGCTCCCTCGTCTTCGGCAACCTCGACAGCTTCGTCAACCAAGGCTACCCTATGCAAGGCAACCCCGACCTTGGCTATTCACCCTCATGCTCAGCTTCATCGACATCGGCACAAAGGGCTATCATCCGCATGAGTTACTCGCCGCTTCTCTCCCGCATCCGCACCGCACCGACGCTACAACTACAAGGGGATGTCATTCCATGCTTTTGCCTTCGGCTTCTTCTCCAGCCTCACCATCTACGGTGCTCCCGCTGTGACTGCGGGGGGTTATCAGAGTATATACCCTTCACTATTGGCTGGAAGCAATTGCAGTGAAATTCCTTGCTAGCTTCCTAGCAGCCAAGTACGACTTAGACTAGCACTTGACTGCTACAGCAGTCAAGGTCTTCTCTTTGTAATTTCTAAGAAAGCCCCTAGGGCTGTTTAACCTCTTTGTATCGGCTATATACTTAGACTAGCACTTGACTGCTACAGCAGTCAAGGTCTTCTCTTTGTAATTTCTAGGGCTGTTTAACCTCTTTGTATCGGCTATATATATATCCAGAAAACCCCCACGTTGGGTGTGGTGTTTGATTCCTATACTTTTCTACAAAATCTAATATTGGCTACCTCCTAGCTCCTAAAGCATGGCTCTAGGCCTTAGCAAACAAGTTGACAGGTTGATGGGATTGAGGAATGGGAACACAGAAAACAGGATGAGGGAAGCCAAAAATCATAGTATGGAAGTGGCTCTCTTTTAGTTTTTTTGAGAGATAAAACCTGAAGCAGATCTTTTCGGAACAATAGTTAGAACGAAGTTCTTGGGCTGGGGAACAAATCCTAGGATCAAATCCTACGTCCACCACTGCCACCAAATAGTATATTATATATCAGTCAAGCAGGAATGAACTCCCAGTCCCCCATTTTTTTCCCCTTCTAGTACTCTAATCCACTTAAACCATGCCATCTGGCCACCTCCTCCTGTTAATATTTACCCAGTAATGGCGTATGGACTGTTACAGTTCTGATGGGCACATTAATTTGAGTAAAGAAAGTAAAAACATATATAACAAGATGATGCAGTTTAGATACTAAAATGGTGGAATTATCAGTATTAAAAATCAAAACAAGTTCCGTGCATACCCATTTGCTTGTTAGTGAACTAGCAGATATGTAGAAAAATGTTGCCTTGGCTTCACCAGCTATTGCCTTTCCAATCATGGTTTTTCCTGTTCCCTGTGGAAAATAGTTCATACATTTAGCATTGAGGAAAGAGAGGCGCAAAACAAGAAGATGAGATAAATACCCACAGGAGGTCCAAACAACAGTAGGCCTCTTCCAGGAGACCGACAACCACGGAATATATCAGGACGTAGCAGTGGCCATATCACCATCTCTGTCACACACTTCTTTGCATGTTCCAAACCAGCTATTGCAGTGAGCATGAATTAGTTACAGGGGCAACAGAAATCCTGAAGACCAACAAGGAAACTACAAACCTATGTCATTCCAGCGAACATTAGGATCCCTATCCATTATTTCATTACTGACATGTTCAATGAGACGAGGTTCCAGATTCCTCAGCTTCTCAGGAAGCTCACCATCAGGGCCACAAAGCATTTCAATACTGATGATTATCAAAATTATTAGTAAGATTGAATATGCACATACATATTTTGTAAGTGATACTAATCAACATCAGGCATAATATAATAGGTGATGCACAATCTTTAGTGACAAAACCATCACAAGAAGGAAAAGATAAAATAATTAAAATGGTATAGGTACTTAAGATGGAAATACAAACCATTTCCTCGTTGAATCTTCCATGGACTCATCATTTTTACCAGTAACCCGTGAGATTATTGTACCTGTTCCTCCATTATTTCTGATAGGGGGTACAAAACTACCACGTGGTCCACGACGAGAATTCCAGCTTGGTCTCACACCATAATTCCGTGTACTATGGTTGTTATTATCACATTGCGGTGACACAGAAGCACCTTGTGAACCATTACATACAGACTTTTGCACAACATCCATTCCCTAGAAAAGGGGAAAAACATAGCAGAGAAAAAAATTAGGTTGTCAAGTCATTACAATTATTATCAATGCAGTTAAAGAGGTATGGGAGGGACAATGTCACAATGAAAGTCCAAAAGTGACATATGTGGCAAATGGTACAATGCCATGCAAACCCCTTGGTTAAAGGGTTTGCAACTTTGCATACAAGCTAAAAAGAACTTACATAGTTTGAAGGTGATCAAATCGTAGTTTGAAGGAGACAAAATCACCAATCAAGAAACAATTATCATGATTTACAGAGCAACATCTTAATTAAATATTTGACTCAAATATTTTCACAAAAACAGTATTGCCTGTTGGTATTGGTGATTCAGGATTGCATTCAGTAATAACAGCTACAAAAATGAGAAATAGACAAACCATGTAACTAGCTAGGGCACTAGTCAATGTAGTTCTTTAGAAAAACAAAATGATATGACTTAAGCAAGCACCTTATAACAATCAACTAATGAAAACAAGACCTACAACCTATAGAGAAGCAGACTGGCAATCAACATCTACAAGCCTATAAATGAATAAAAGTATAAAACAAAAACTGCACTATATCTATTAAAAACCATTGGTGTTTTATGAAATTTACAAACAAGCCGTCGTCCTAAATATTTGTCAAACAGGACATAAAAATGAGATAACAAATAATAGTAGACTAGCAGCATAGATGAAAGTACATATTCTTACAATTGTGCATACCATCATTCTCTTGGCAGTAGTAAACTCATTGACAGGAGCATCAGCTTCATCATTACTTGATGGAGAATTTGCAGCCTCACATATAGGACTTCTGAAGCCTGTATGTTTCCGCTTCACGTTCTGCAATTGCCCCACGGATTTTTCATCCTCTTCAACGTCCAAGTAAGCAGGATGCGGTTACTGTTTTGACTTGTTCTATTTTCAACATCAGCACATTCTTTAGATGAGTTCTCCAATTTGAACATATTTCTGTCTGGTACATCATTTGCCTTCAGCGGCTTACTACTATATAATGATGTCAAATTCGTTTGCATCATTAACTTTGAAGCCCTGATGCTTAGCTTCTCATTTTCCATGTCAGCTTGGCTTTCATCAACGCATGGACCCCATTGAACCGAGAACTCTTGGCACGATGCATTCTTTCAAATTTCAATGCATATTATATGCAGAGAAAAGGTATTTAAAGTCAGTGCAGGAATAATTTTAAAATCTATCTAATTCGTCAAATAGTGAGACAATGATTTAATAAACAGAACAGTCAAGGAAGAATGGCAAGAAAAAGTATATAGAATAACACAAAAGAGAAGTAAAATAAGTTGAGCATACCAGTTGTTCAGCAGCATTTGCTTTAGCCTTCTGAAGAAGAGCTTGGAAATACTTTGAACACTGGATTCTTTCAACATTGTTGTCACCCTGCTTTGGAAAAACACAGCCAACATCCGTTCTTGCGAGCTCAAAACCTGCACTGAACTCAAGCACATCAATGGAAAGTATTAACACATAAAGAGGAATAATTTAAGACTGTACACATTATAGTGTAATCTTCAAGAATCCAAGCACATACGAGCAAAAACAGTGATTTCTTTTTATAAATGAGTATATATTGCCACAGGCTGACAATTACATAACAGTTTCATCAGCTATTGTAACTAAAATAAAAGAGACAGAAGTAAACAAAAGCCAACTTTTACTACTTCTGGGGCTGATAAAGAGAAGAGACATTCCACAATTTTTAAAATTGCTGCAAATATTCCAAATAAAACTGCACAAACATTTCTTTACTGACACATTTTTCAAACCACGAATGCTTAACCATGTCCTATGATACATATACCCTATTTGTGGAATAGCATAGGACATGGTGACACCCCCAAACATTTGCATAAATAACCTTAGTATTGGTGGAATAGCACCATCAACTTTGAATATACCTTTGCTATGAACATCCCATTTACCTGCTACTAACATGTTTGCCCATGTCAGATTCAACTTTAGCACATGTAGCTGACTAGTATTCTGCTGCTTAGAACAACTGAGCAAATAGTTTCAATGAGAATTCCTTAGCATGGCAATCGGCGGCAGCATCAAAGAGCATGTGCATGCAAAGAAATAGCAAGATATCTTTCCATCTACACATGCACTTTGCGAAATGTTATTTGTAGTTGGAAATATCAAGGCATGCTCCACCAACCACTGCTTATATATGGTGCAGAAACTCGCCGTGAAGTGATCTTGGGCGTGTAACTATTTTCTAACTCCTCTTAATGCAATACTGTGCTGCTGTGCATCCACATCTCATATGGATGAGAATAGAAGACATCGAGAACAGAAATTCCAAAGATTAGTGAGAACCAAACCACACATACAGTAAGGGCCTGTTTGGTTTCCATGGGACTGGGGACAAATTTTTAGTCTCATTTAAAAGATGTTTAGTTGAAAAGGACTAATGAGGACTAGAAAGTGACAACCGACTAGTGCATGCACAAGTGCACAAATGAGTTGACGACCGACAAAAGCAGGCACTAGTCCCAATTAGACTCTCAAGAGGGGCTAATGGACTAGGGACTAGTTGGGACTAAAAAAAATTAGTCCATTTTGGATAAATTGTTATTGGATAAATTAGGGAATAATTGAGACTAAAAATTAGTCCCTAGTCCCTGTAAGGGCCTAAATCTAAGCAAATTTTTTTAGCAATGTCTCAGCAACTTTGAGCTATAATATTTTATATTTGCAGCCTGCGTATGTAGCTGCAGTAGATTCCTCGGATCTGGACAGTTCGCACATTTACCGTTGCGTTCCAAGAGTTCGGACGCGAAATATGGAGGGGGTGGATTGAACAGGGACGGCGGCAGTGTTCCGTACCGGTCGGAGTCAGGGGCGCGGGCGCGTGAGGCGGCGGCTAGCGGAGCGGAAGCCGCAGCGCGAATGGGCGCGACGAAGGCGGCGTCCTCGGGGCCAACGCCTGCGGCTGGGGCCTGGGAGTCGAGGAAGCCGAGGAGGCGGAGCGCGAGCGCCTGCGCCACCCTGGCGTCCCCGTGCTCCAGCGCGGCGTCGGCGCCGAAGAAGAGAGCGTGGAAGCGCCGCAGCCGCTCATCCGCCTCCTTCCTCCAGTTCGTCGGGCCGCCTGCGGCTCGAGGCGGCTCCGCCATTTCAGGACGTGCTCGATGCCTCGATGCTTTCCGTTCCCTCTCGCCTCCCAACTTGCTCTGTTTCCCGTATTTTTGCGCCGCCAGTGTGGGACCGCGGGAAACGCGCCACAGGAGTAACATTGCTGTTGAAGGTCACAACAAGCCATTCCTTCCATCTAACCCATCTAAAACCAATTCGATGGCTACCAACGTATCCCCGCCTGGAAGCACGGTTCTCTCCCCGTTTCCTCTGTTTCGAGCCCGACGTTGCCATTCCGCGTCCCAAATCCTGCCCTCCCGCGCTCCTCCGCTCGTGTGGCTGCCGCCCAAATACGAACGTCGGGCGCACTATCGGCCGCCATCACGTCGTCGGGCCTCCTCCGCCGTGCCGCCGCCCTGCGCCTAGGTTGCCGTCGGGCTGTTTTAAAGTTCCGTTGTCCGAATGCGCCAAGTTGTTATATGTGTTGCAATTTTTCATCTCTCCATCCACCAAATATGGGGATATGCTGTTTTTTAAAAAAAATAGCATCACAAAAGTTACTGATTTCATTCATTCATGATATGAAGTCAATTTCATTACGGCATACAAGAGTCATACAAACACTACCAATTCTACTTCAGGATTTACAAAATGCTAGTCCTAGGAATGATCCTGGTGATTGGAGAGGCTGGAATAATGAAACTGGAGCAGCTGCAAAATCAAAGGACCAAGTAACAATGGAGAAGTAGCCGGTGCCAAATCGCTAACTGGAACTACAACCTCCATCGCGGTGACCACCTCCCTCCTCCATGCATTGGGCTCCAATCGAGCAAAGGGCAGGTCCGGCGGTCGGCCACCGGCCTCCACGGCGGCGGGGACCGCCAATCACCGCGGGGCGATGGGGCGAAGGGGATGCCGCCTCCCGCAATGGGCGGCAGGGGCGGCCCGGCGGCCACGCGCGTTGTTGGTATATCTTATAGCATAAAATATAGAGGCTTTTAAAACTGAAACAAGGGCTTAAAATGAATATTAACATTGTATAGGGCCTGACTAACATGATTCCACAAGTTTTGGTTGTTTATATATATTTCAGGGATTAAACATGAATATGCCTAAGAGTTTGCAAGCCCTATGACATAAAGACATATCCGTGAAGTAATCCAACTTGGAACCCACGCAAGAATATTCTAGAAGACACCAGAAGACACGAGACACAGGTTGGGGCCCACTGGCCAGGGGCAGGGCACGGCCGCCCTGGTGGGACCCCCTGTCATGTTTCTAGGTCAGTTCATAACCGCCTATGAGGAGCAATCATATCCATCCATCAAGGTCGGTTTGATCCAAGGGCTGTGGTGCATCCTCCGGGGCTATATAACCAGACCCCTGACCCCTAGGTGAAACCCTAAGTCATTCTACTCCATACCAAGTCCATCATCAAGACCCCAAGTCAAGATCCCAAGCCCTAGTTCCACCATAACCAGAGCAATATCTATCTAGGCTAGTGAAGATCTCTAGTTTGGTTTTGGATAATTAGTGACACCTAAGGACTAATCTCTGATGCTAAGTGTTTGATTAGATTGGAGATTGATCGGACTAAGGTTGGAGCATGATGATCATGGAGGATGGATCGAGGTGATCCAAAAGGTGATCAAGTGTCCAACTTAGAGAAATTTGGAGATCAAAAGAGCTCAAGGTAAAGGTATAACCATAGGGCTTTTTGATTTTACACTCAAGACACCATAGAGGGTGTGAGTGATTATAGGATCGATAAGCCATACTATTAAGAGGGGAAACTTATCGTACATATCGGTCCTCATGTGCCTTTAGGTTCAAAATTCATATGCATGCATTCTAACCTAAAGAGCTAACTCCGCACTTGACGAAAATGTTTTCAAAATGCTAACACATGGTGTCGGGGTGTTCTTCGACGTGTCGGCAACAAGAATCAAGTGACGGAAGTCGGTTTGGAGCAAAGGCGAAGGAACGACAACACAACGACGGAGTTTTTTCGCTTTCGGGAGCGGCCGGACGCTGTGGCCGGACCCGCCGGAGGAAGCACGCACTTTGACGGGGACGCTCCGGTGAGTGGTTCGGTCGGAATTCGAGAGCATGTTTTTGGGGGTCTCGATGCGGATCGACCGGACGCACTCCACCGGAACCACCGGCCGGACGCATGTTTTCGGTGTCGGTTGTGGGCCAACCTGTTTGTCGCGGTGTATTTGGGACGCATGATCGGACCCATCGACCGGACTATTTGGTGAGTCCGTCCGGCCAGCCCGTCGGTCGAAAACAACAAGTTTTGCCCCCAACGGTTGGATTTCGTGATGGGGGCTATATATACTTGTTTGGCCGGCTTGTGCTCTCTCTCTTGGTCATTTGAATCACTCCTAACATCCTAGAGCTGAGCAACAACTCTCCCTCTCTATCATTCTTGCTTGTGAGCTTCATTCTTGAGAGAAGAGGTGATCCAAGTGCATTTGCATCGAGTTCTTGCGTCTAAAGGCACTTGGGGATCGTTGTAAGCCGGTTGGTTTCTTGTTTCTCTTGGAGACACCGCTCCTAGCCGGCTTGGTGAATTGGTGGAGTGAAATCTCATGTTTGGTTTTGGAAATTGATGACACACTTGTTGGACTAATCCTTTGCTCTAAGTGTGACTTATGAGATAGGATTAGTTAGATGACAAGGAGCATGATGATCATGAACATGGACGATGATGGTGGACATGATGGATCGTCAAGCTCGGTGATCGGCTTGAGAGGAACCCGGGAGATCAAGGCAAAGGTATCTTGATAGGGTTTTCCTTTCGGTGATCAAGACACGATAGAGCGTGTGATCACATTATAGGATAGATAGCCGACTATCAAGAGGGGATGCCGTGACAATCCTTTGGTGAAGTGCTTCTAGGTCCAATTGACTTGCATATGCATTTAGGATTGAGAGCACTAACTTCGTTCTTGTCTAACCGATCGCGACATGCTAACACTTGTGCTCACGGGACACATTCGAAGTGTTGGCAACTCAAGACAAGAAGCGAAACTTGAAAAGATGGAAAGACGACGACGCAACGATGAAGAGGAATATTTTGTACTGCGCCGGACGCTGAGTCGCTGGCGCCTGGCGCGCCAGGCGCAGTACAAATATTCAAAATGGCGTGTCTGACGCGTCCGGCGACGAGCGCCTGACGCGGTCAATTTGGATCCGTGCATCCGGCGCTGTGGAAAAATCATCGGCGAAGAAGTGACCGGCGCTGGCGCGTCCGGCGGTGTCTTGCGTCGCACGCGGTCGAAGAGGGTGTCGAGGGACCCCCGACGGACGCTTGGCGCTGGCGTGTCCGGCCGGCGTCTGGCGGTATTGTCGTGCAGCGCCGGGCGCGTTCGGGCGAGCACCGTCGCAGTCCCGATAAGGGTGTCAAGGAGACCCCCCCGCCGGACGCGGCGCTGGCGCGTCCGGCAGCGTCGGGCGCCGTGGTTTTGCTTGGCGCTGGGCGTCCGGCGCAGAGCACCTGGTGTAAGGTCCTAGATGGCTAGAGGGGGGGTGAATAGCCTATAAAAATTTTCTACAAGCTCAACTAAACAAACCGATTAGTATAAAACACGGCGTAAAGCGGTTTGCACTAGCTCTATTGTCTTGCAAGCCTCTAGTGACAATTCTAAATATATTCTATGATCTCTATGTCAATCAAAGGCTATGTCACTACTCTAACTAGTGAGCAATCCTAATATGATCCTTATGCTAGCAAGAACAACCTACACAAGCAAGTGCTAGCTCTCTACTCAAGGTAAACTAACAAGGTAATGCAAGAGTGAGAAGCTTATTATACCGACTTGTAGAGGCTATGAACCAATCACCGGGAAGAGGATGAACCAATCAACACAAGGAGATGATGAACCAATCACCAAGACAAGAGACACGTCGATGTGTTGACCCGGAGTTCGCTTGTACACCGACAAGTTACTCTCCGATTGTGCCGACCAACACAAGGATGGTGTTTGAGCTAGGCGGTGCCCTTGCTAGCCTCAACACACCACTCAACAAGTGTGGTACCCAAGACACGAGCAATGTATTTCTTGCACTTTGTCTTCCGACGAGGAGTGCGTGATCCTCTCACAATTTCGCCCGGAGGTGGCCAAGAAACAATCACCTCTTCTTGCCAACAACTCCACCAATCCACCAAGCCGGCTAGGAGCGGTGTCTCCAAGAGAAACGAGAAATCCACCGTCTCACAACGATCCCCAAGTGCCTCTAGATGCAAGAACTCGATGCAATGCACTAGGATCAACTCTTCTCTCAAGAATGAAGCTCAAATCAAGAGTGAGAGAGGAGGGAGGCTTGCTTGCTTGCTCAAAGATGTTAGGAGTGATTCAAATGACCAAGAGAGAGAGCAAGAGGTAGCCAAGGAGGTATAAATACCCCACACCACGAAATGTGGCCGTTGGGAGGAAACCCACGGTTTTACGTAGCCTGGCCGGACGCGACCGACCCGGACTCACCGGTGAGTTCGGTCGGTGGATCCGGTCACAACCGACAAGCCCCAAACCGACCACCGCCCCGGCCCGCGAGTGCGTCCGGTCGCGCATCCGGTCCAGCGTCCGGTCGCGATCGGATGCTTCCGGTCGGTGCGTCCGGTCAACCGTCGAGCACCGAGCCGAGAAACAAAGCTTCTTCGGAATCCTCGACCGGACTCAGCGACCGGTCGCGTCCGGTCGGTTTCTCCATGCTTCCGGTCAGGTGCGTCCGGTCACCCTGTGCTGCGAATTTCTGTCGTTTCATCGTCGTTCCTTCGCCTTTGCTCCAAACCGACTTCCGCCACTTGATTCTTGTTGCCGACACGCCGAAGAACACCTTGACACCATGTGTTAGCATTTTCGAAACCATTTTCACCAAGTGCGGAGTTAGCTCTTTAGGTTAGAATGCATGCATATGAGACTTGAACCTAAAGGCACGTGAGGATCGATATGTACGAAAGTTTTCCCCTCTTTATAGTACGGCTTATCGATCCTATAACCACCCACACTCTCTATAGTGTCTTGGGTGTGAAATCAAAAGCCCTATGGTTA
Source organism: Hyparrhenia diplandra (assembly GCA_015847255.1). NCBI lineage: Eukaryota > Viridiplantae > Streptophyta > Magnoliopsida > Poales > Poaceae > Hyparrhenia > Hyparrhenia diplandra. The sequence goes on from JADLZK010005432.1 coordinate 45,122, forward strand.
TACCTTTGCCTTGGGACCTTTGATCTCCGAAACTCCACCGAGTTGCATGCTTGATCATCTTTTGGATCACTTCGATCCCTCATCCATGATCACCACACACCAACTCCGGCACGACCAATCTCCAATCTAGTCAAACACTTAGTATTGAGAGATTAGTCCTTAGGTGTCACTAATTAGCCAAAACCAAACTAGAGATCTTCAATCTCCCCGTTTTTGGTAATTGGTGACAACCCGCATAAAGGTTTTATGATTAATGTTTTTGAACATACAACGGTTGTTCAATCATTTTGCTTACAATCATAGGATTGGACAATCATCATAGTTCGGTTTTGGTAGCATGAGCTCCCCCTACATGTATGCCACGAGTTTGGAATGAAGCATTGCATACATGTATGAATATTGAAATTGAGGGTGAGCTATGTTACCAAAATGATGCTTAAGGTGAAAGAAATGGACCTTTGAAGCGTGATACCAATCGGAGTTGCGCCATTTTCACCATACAAGCATCAAGGTAACTAGATTTTCATCAAAACTTAAAGTACCACATGAGATCACATTATAAGCAAGGTACTTGAATTAAGAGCGGAATTTAGAAAATCTAGCTAGCTCCTATGCATGCTAGTTATCAACCACTTGTAAAGCAACTTGAGAAAACTAGCATACACCATACAAGCATGTATATAGGAATTAAATACATGTGCAAAGAGCAAGTCATATGTTAGTGCACAATCAAATGCAACAAATTGTCTATGAGCTTGCTCCCTCTACTTGTGTGAACCACTTGTTAACTCATGAACCACATGAGAGGTTTTCAAAAACATGTGAAATTTTTAATTTTCCAAAACCTTTCATGCACTAATCTCTCCCCCTTTGTCGACAATTTCCACAAAAGGTATGACCATATTGTGTTATGGAAGAGAGAATAGTGCTCAATTTTGGTCAAATTTGGATCACTTGTCAAACATATATTTCGGTTTGAACCAAAGACAAGCTTCTTCACACCTCATGACAAGGGTTATCTTGCCTATGTTGAAGCATATGTGTGAAAAGATAGCCAAATTCAACACTTGAGATTGCAAGCCCATAAACATGTCATATGTCATCACTAGATCAATCAAGCATAAAAGAGCAATAGTGATGGCATACATACATTGAAATCCTTTTATTTTCCATGAATGCTTCCTAAGGCACAAGTTATATGTCTATATGTTCTAACAAGTCCTTAGATATTATGAATGCCATGCCAAACAATTTCACCTTTGCTTTGCTTGATGAAGGGGCATGTCATGATAGTGAGGTGCATTCAACTCATGTTGGAGAAGTCAAGGATATTCAACTCATTTCTTAGCTTGCAAAACCTCTTCTCATCTAGTGGCTTTGTAAAGATATCGGCTAGTTGATCTTCGGTGCCAATAGGTTGGATAGCAATGTCACCCTTTTGTTGGTGATCTCTAATGAAGTGATGCCTTATGTCAATGTGCTTGGTTCTTGTATGTTGGACCGAGTTTTGAGTCATCTTGCAAGCACTCTCATTGTCACAATACAATGGCACATGATGGAAATCAAACCCATAATCCTTCAATGTTGATCTCATCCATAGCAATTGTGCACAACAACTACCGGCACTAATGTATTTGGCCTCGGCGGTTGAAAGTGTCACACCGGTTTGCTTCTTTGAGGACCAAGATACTAGAGA
>JADLZK010005433.1:0-55191 GCA_015847255.1 Hyparrhenia diplandra
ATGAAGGCATTATATCTACACATGGTGAATATTACTAAGGAAGATTAGGAACAAAACCAACCTACCATAGTAACAGAGTTCAACTAGCCCTACATTCGGGGTGGACTCCAAAGGACTCAATGGGAGTATCACATCGATCTACCACACGTCCCGAATATAGGGTGATGTCGCAGGCAAGCGTTGTATAAACACCACGTTTACACATTGTCGACCACCCACATAGTGCACATCTAAGGGCGCTATACGACTCCATGCTTGAATATAAAAACAAACATACTAAACTAAATATATAATCATAATAAGCATAGAAGCATATAACTAAGAATATAATCATTAAATAGAATAAAGTCATGGAAATTGTATTCTAACAAATACTTACAAATGAGATACAAGAGAGAAGCCACGTGAAGCTTCGCTCCCCGCTACTTCTTGACTATCAGGAATCCAAGACAATACTTGACTTCCTCTAGAGCTAACCTAGATAGCTATTGCTCTAATTATGGTGGAACTAGGGCTTAGGATCTTGACTTGGGGTCTAGATGATGGACTAGGTATGGAGTAGATGACTTCGAATGAACTCGAATGAATTAGGGTTTCACCCAGGGGGCAGGGGGTCTTGTTATATAGCCCCGGGAGGATGCACGAGCCCCCTTGGATCAAACCGACCTTGATGGATGGACTAGATTGCTCCTCATAGGCGGTGGTGAACCGACCTTGACCGAGAGGCTGACGGGGGACCCCACGGCCGCGGGCCGGCCGCCGGCTCTGCCGGTGGGCCCTACCTTCCTTTCGGTGCTCTACGGTGTAACACCCGTGTTTTTGCATCATTTAAAATTCACTAAAAATTTGAACTTTTTCGAATTACAACTAAAACCCTGATTTATTTCCGTTAAACCAAAACCCCCTGTTTTCGAAAACACGCATTTCAAACTCCCACCATATAGAAAATAGGAAACCGTGCTTGTGCTTGCCGAACTTTATGGTGACCAAGGATGCAAGGCAAGTGCTAGATTTAAATTATGGAAATATATTGCATGAGTAATGGTTTACAAGTTACCTCACGGGAATAAAATACCAAAAGCCCGTGTGCACAAAAATATATAACTATTTTTATGAGCGCAATAAATAATTATCCTCTGCAATAAAGTCGTAGAGATATAAATGCGCTTGTGAAAATATTTATAAAAAAATATATATATGTCACACATGAAACAATGGGAGTTAGGATATGTGTGTAAATACCTATATGACTATTTATACAAGTGCCATTACATAAATATTTTTCATGAATGAAGGTCATGGGAATATATAAATGCTTGTATAAATATTTATAAGGTACATATAAACATATACACCTATACTTACACATATAAGATAATAGAGAAGAAAGGAGAAGAAATAGAAAAGGAAAAGAGAAAGAGGAATCAATCTTGGGCTCATTCTTTCCCTTCTCCCCTCCTCTCGGCCCGGTGACCCCCTCCTCCTATCTTTCTCCTACAGCCGAGTGGGCCGGCCCGGCCGCGAGACCAGCCGACGGCCCGACCAGGCCCAACGCGGAGCCCGCTCCCCTTCCTCCCCGTCGCCCGGCTAGGGCCATTGGCCTCCCGCCGTCTTCCACCGCGACCGAGGCCCGACGACCAACGCACATGGAATGGCCTCGTGCTTCCACCGCACCGGCGGCCCCGGGCGGAGTAGACCGGAGCTGGCTGAGCGCCCGACATCCGGTCGCCCTGGCGCCGACACCGGAGCCGGCCTAACCATCTCCGGGCCACGCGCCAACCCGCACAGGACCGTCCCAGCTTGCCGCCGCGCCCGCCCGGCCGTTTCGATGTGACGACGCCAAGCCGCCTACCACGACGAGGACGCAGCCGCCTTATTAACCTCCCCCTCCTGCCATCCGAATGACGCCCACGAGCACAGGGGCTCTAGTCAACTACCACGGCGCGCCACGAGCGAGCCGAGTCCGCCGCCATGGTACCGGCGCCCGCCGACCCATTGGCGACAAGACCACTAACTCGACCATCGGGCGGGGCACGAGGAGCACGAGGAAGCCAATACAAGACACGCACGACGCCACCGGAGGCCACCGATGTGCAGGTTGGTCTAAAGAAACTCGCCGAGGCGGAAATGTCACGGCCGCCGAGTGCGGCGAGGCTATAAACAGCCTCCCCGGCTCACGATCGAGCACACACAGTCCCCTCACGAGCTCCGCCCAACTCGAACACTCGTGCTCACCCCGGTCACCATCTCCTCCTCCTCCCTTGCAGAATCGCGGTTGCCCCCAAATGGGGTTCCGCCGCCCGTCACGCAGAAGATCACGCAGCTCGTCACCGCCGTGGTCGCCCTCTCGGACACGTTGTCCCGCCGGTATTACACCCCCATCCTCCCATCTTCCTTCTATAATACTTATTCGGTCCTATTACCAGTAGTCGCAGGCGTCGGCGCGCCGTCATCATCGGAGTCCGCCGCCGCGGCCGCCGAGGAGGACGAGCCACCCCGCCACCCGGACCTACACCAAGCGGTTCGGGGCGTCACGGGGATGCTCATGAGCCACTCGCGCGAGGAACCGGCCAAGAACGGCAACTCGGCGGCACCGCCGTGGAGGCATAACGCCGGAGCTGAGCCCCGTTCCCACCGACGCCGCCGAACGCCGTCACCCACCGAGCGAGCGGGAGGGCGACACGTCGCCCCTCCGTCTCTCTCCCGTCTACCCCGTTAAGGCAACTCCGTTCCCCCACGTGGCGCCGACGGGCGCATGTGGCATACCCCGACCCACATGTCATCCACGTGTATGGATGCGCGTGTATTACCGATTTTTAATTGCTAGGTCCAATCGATAAGCGTATTACAGAAGTTTATAAGTAGACCTTTCCATGTCGGAAAAATTCCCGAGAAAATTTGTAAATTCATTATTTGATTTGTAGAATTTTATCATGTAATTAGTTTCAATTTTATTACATGATAAAAATTAAATTATAATATTACCCTAATGATTTAATTAGGGATTAATATTATAAAATCCATATCTCATGCAATTTAACTCCGTTTCGCGTGAAACGACTTCCATAATTCATCTAAAATCTAGCTCTATGCATCTAACCCATTATCACCATAATGTTCTATGTTTGTTTTTGCATGTTATAGTTCAAGCTAGTTTTTTTTGCCGATCGCTAAGTAGCTTAAAGGTCGACCGGATTAGGAGTTTCCTCCGGATCAAGCGAGAGACGTTCAACGCCGATCCGATTCGTAAGAACCTCCCGGGCAAGTCCTTACCCCCCCCTTAATCATGACTTTAATATGATGATAAATGATGACATAATATGACTAAGTAAGATCGATGTAACCTGAGTAATAAAGTGAACCCTCCAACAAAAAGGTGAGTGGTGATTGTCTACATGGAGGTGGACTAATCACAATCGGGGATGAATCCCGCGGAGAGATGCTCGCCTCCCTAAGGACCGGTTCATAGACCTTCTACCTAGTGAGATATTTCGATGACCACACACGCCGTATCTGGGACGGCTTGATTCACACCCCGTTGGGTTGAGGTATAATTGGGATCCAAGGTGGCCGGAGCAGGCAAACGATCTATTAGGAGCAGACATGGGGAGAGTGGCCCCATGGTCCGGTTGGCGTGGATGCTGAGTGGTCTTCCACGTAAGTGTTTGGGCGCAGTGGCGCCGTTGCTAGAGGCACATATTGATGATTTGAGATTGAGTGGTGTTGAAAAGATAGGTTGGGTAATAAGGTATTACCTGTAAAGCCGTGGGTGATTTGGTATCACCATATTGTCTAGGGTGATGCGTCATCCGTAGGGTGATGTGTTATCCTTCCAACCCCTGAGAAGTCGTGGTGAAGATTATACCAATATACCTAGAGTAGCACTCAAGCGGGTACGGATCTCGTTAGGTCTGTCAGAAGCCATGACGGTGGCAGAGGCAACACCTATCGTGTGGGGAAATTTGTACAACCTCTGCAGAGTTATTTAAACCTATTCGAATAGCCACGTCCTTGGAATGGGCGAATGCTAGGCAAGAACATCTATGATTAGATATAACTAACCTTTTGTGATATGTGAAGGTGATGGTAAGATGAGATAATCCCCGGGAACTAGTGAGAGCAGTTTTAGAGACTCGCTAGGGCCCAACCCTTAATTTACCAAACCACCCCTGGTTTGGACTTCTTTGAGTACCTTTGTACTCACCCCCTCTTTTTTACGGACATCGGCCTGAGAAAGAAGGTAAAGTCGCCAAGGTAAAGGATACGTGTGCGTAGGGAGCCGTAAGGCGATCGAGTAGGAGTAAGGCTGAACCCAATTCCTATCCACTATCAAGATGCCACGTGGAATAAGGAGAAGTGCCCGGGGCGATATACCAACGCTTCACGGTTGGCTACTCGATATTCATAACCCGGCTAGGTGTCTTCGTCACCTTTTGTAAGATCTTCTATCCTATACATTTCTTGCTCGGTATTATTCATATAACGATTCTCACTACTGTGGATCGCTAAACGTATTGGTAGCGTGATCCTGGCGCCAATACGCGTGATTAAAAGTCCCATTAAAAGTGGGGCGTGACAGAGTGGTATCGAGCCGAGCTTGGTATAGGATAAGAAAAAATGGGTTGGCACTTATTTCGGAGCGTGCTTAAGAAATTCTACTTATAGACTTGTTACCCTAAGTGTACCATTTCGATATCCATATGTTGCTTACATGTCATCGACATAAAAACTCGCTTTGATGCAACGGATGGAAGGATGGACACGCCACGGATGGTTTGACTATTGCGGAGTTTCCACAACTCTGTGGGAAGTTTTACGAAGCCTAGGGTTTACTCGAAGGCGAGTGTACTACTACCGTGAGTGCGCAATAGGTAGAGTACCATTATGTGATGTGCGGTTACACATCTCGAAGCTTCCATACCACGATGGGCGCGAGAATCTTTCGAGGTAAGGGAAGTGAACCGGGGGCGCTTGCCGAAAGGTTGCACTGAAGGCACTCCAAGTATACCGCAAGGAGTTCGGCGGTACTTGATCAATCCCATGCCAAGTACTACCCGGTCAAGGACACGACCGCAGCAATATGGCGGCGAAACTTCGGGAGTTGAGCCAACCACCCTCACCGAAGCCGACTACACCTTGATCTCCACCGCCGGATACCTCATAAGCACCGGCCAAACTCTCAAAAACACAAGAGGAGGCCACAATAATCTGGTCTATGTGGATAAAGGCAGAGAGAGGCTCGCAAGGCAAAAGAAGACCTGGACAACAAGGATGCCCGGATGGAGACCCTCAAGAAGGAGCTAGAGGAGAAGATCGCCATCATTGAAGCCCGGCGAGAAAGGAGAATGAAGAGAGTCAAGGAAGCCGCACGAAGCCCGGAGAAGCCGAAGAAGAGGAAGAAGCTTGAGAAGCACTACTACCGAAGACGGCAAGAACCAAGCAAGTCCCTGTATGCCCCTAGTGATATGCAAGAGTACCCGGCGAGATCCCACCGATCCAGCATTATGTGCATGATGAGTTCCAAAATAAGTAGCATTGCCTTAAGTTAGTAAACCCGCGTTAGCATGTTGACCTAGCTATGGACATTGTTGCTAGATTTCTAGTAACCTTAGTAGTTGTTCTTAGCTTTAGTGGTAACTTATGAGTCCAGCCTTAGTAGTTCGAAGTCGTACAATAATCGTCATGGCGATCACCATGGGTGATGTACCTCTATATCATCCGTGAACTGATCCATGATGTAATATATTGTGCGCTTGTTTGTTTAAATCATGATGTGTTCCAATCTTTTCAAACCTATGGGAAATTTTTCTCTATTATTTTCGTATCATGGAAAATAATGGAAGAAAAAAACCAATAGGATCTGTGGCGTTATGGAAAATTCTCAGTCACGAGTAATAAAGGCGAGTTCCACATAAACTTAGTTCGCCCGTGACACACCTTTTCATCGTTTCACACCGGGTAAGTTTGTATTGTGTTTGACACCGGTGTTATAAGGATACCCCAAAAGTCTATCCCTACCCAAAATGCTTGCTTTCCCTCTAATCTTAGTTAGATAGATCCATATCGTACCTTTGTGCTTATCCCTCGGTCTATTTTAGTCCAAGTAGATTAGGAGATTACCTGCGCAGAGACATGGCGACAACCAAGGACTCCATGATCGCAGCCGTTGAACCGCACCGGTGTTCCTCTGGCCGTCACACGCCGCCGCTCGGTGACACATGCATCGACGACCGTGTAACATTCTTGAACAAGGCTGTCGCCTCACGCCTAAAGTTCGAGGCTGGCGTACCATTGACCCCGAACCAAGACCCGAGGAGCTGCACAAGACACCACACAAGAGGCAACCAGTGCCATTAAGTACAAGACGAAGCTGAAGACAGAGAGATTTCAGACACGTGAAGATCAATCAAGCCAAATAAGGGCACAATGACCTCGGAAAACGCGAACTAATGCTAAAGGTTAGCATGAGACACATGCGAACAACGACAATGCCATAGGCCCCACAAAGATGGGAAACCCCACCGGTAAAAGGCCACCGGCCCACACTCTCCAATGCCGGACCACTATCGGGGGAGGTCAATGCGAGCAGGGAGACCCACTCCCGTTCCTTCTCCCACACACACGAACCACCGCACTCCGCCATCCAAGCTTAGCCGCTAAGCTTCCACCCTCCAACCACTATAAAAACGGACACCTCCACCACCGTTACCCTCAACCTACTCCAACCATTCCATTGCTATCATCCAACTACTCCCTTACCACGGAACCCTCACCCTCCACCCACAAGGCCTTCCACCACACCTCACCAAGATGGCCGGCAAGCGGGTTCACAACCGGTGCACCAACACCCCGATTTCCCCAACTCCTCTACACCACCATGCAACACCTTGGCATTTCCGGCGCCCGAGTACGAAGGCCGCGAGTACACGGAGTCTGGCACCCTGCTTGACCGCTGAAGTCACCGTCTACATCGCCAAAAGCCGAAAGTACCCCGGCGTCACCGCGAATGGGGCGGATCGAGATCGGTTTTCCGCTTCCCGACACCTACCAAGTCACGCGCCCGCCCAAGCCCTTCGACGCCTCGACGCCGCCACACCTGAGAGAGGCCATCACCCGCACCCCCATGAAGTACTTCCCGCCCCGAGAACAAGAATGACCCCGCCTGGATCGCCGCATGAGGGCCATAGAAGGTCCAGATTGGCCCCGTCATCGGGAACCGAGGCGGCCACTGCTCCTCCTCGACGAGCACTCACGACAAGCAGGCGCCCGTCGGCCGCGGGCCGATCTGCCCGCGAAAGCAGGGCGAGAGATTCATCCGGTCTCTCTGATGAGACTTCGCCCACGCCCCAGAGCAAGTCGCCATAGGCCGCATCGCCGAGAAACCGCGCCGCCGAGACACCGAAGGCTACCCAGAGCGCCACGCCCAAGAGCCGACGGCAGCAGCCTACCGCGTCACCGAGATCCGCACGCCAGTGTTCGCCATGATGGGGGACGGAGCCCACCATCCAAGAAGGGATCCCCATCCACCCTCCCCGAGAGGCAAAGGATATGCGCCACCGTGCCGCCGACACCCGCCAGTAACCCGACCACCCTTGGTCTCGACGGATCCTTCCTCTCGCTTGGCCTTCCGGCACAGGGAGAAGAGGCGACCTCCGCTCCGTGACCGTCGACGGACCCACGGCATCGCCACCCCAAGTTATCAATGTCGACGAGGTCGACTAGCTGCTCCTTAGGGAGATGTATCTATACCCAAAAATAAAAAAAAAAAAAAAAAAAAAAAAAAAAAAAGAGGAGGAAAAAATGAAAAGAAAAAGATTAAAAGAGTTGCTCAAGGGGAAAAGCACCAACAGAGAAATCTACGGGCATCTGAAAAGAGAAGCCACGGAGCAAACAGATAGAAGTAAAACTCTTCTAAGTGGGGTAGATCCGGATCTAGATCCGGAGGAAGAAAGAGAAACATAAAACGGGCCGATGTAAGCGGATAATGAGACAACGGAAAACTTAGGGTTACCCGACGAGAAGTGGTCACCGAAGTTTACGTTGATTGTTGCCCAAAAGAACCAAAGCAACGATTCCGACCAAAAAAGGGCCACGAACAGCAAAAGACAACTCCAAGCCGCAGGAGATGGAAGATTTTTTCCTCACCTTAGAGGAATGAATTCTCTAAGTGGGGTAGTCGAGAAAGAAGATTTGAAGATTCGGAGACCACGAAGACGAAGACGCAAGACCAAGGAAAATGGGGTAACAGCAGCAGTAATCATTGGCTAAAGGCATACCCTCCACACTATCGTGCCGCCCTAGGAATAGAGTAGCACGATAATAGTAAGAGGCTTTGTAAAGACAACACTGTAAGCAATGGAAAGTTTTCCCTCCCTATCTCTATCTTTCTTTCCCGTTAGGCCTTAATTAGGACCTTCACTCAGAGACTAGGAATCTCGGGGACGAGATTCGTCTAAGTGGGGTAGATTTGTAACACCCGTGTTTTTGCATCATTTTAAAATTCACTAAAAATTTGAACTTTTTCGAATTACAACTAAAACCTGATTTATTTCCCGTTAAACCAAAACCCTGTTTCGAAAAAACCCGCATTTCAAACTCCCACCATATAGAAAATAGGAAACCGTGCTTGTGCTTGCCGAACTTTATGGTGACCAAGGATGCAAGGTAAGTGCTAGATTTAAATTATGGAAATATATTGCATGAGTAATGGTTTACAAGTTACCTCGGGAATAAAATACCAAAAGCCCGTGTGCACAAAAAAATATATAAGTATTTTTATGAGCGCAATAAATAATTATCCTCTCGCAATAAAGTCGTAGAGATATAAATGCGCTTGTGAAAATATTTATAAAAATATATATATGCCACACATGAAACAATGGGAGTTAGGACATGTGTGTAAATACCTATATGACTATTTATACAAGTGCCATTACATAAATATTTTTCATGAATGAAGGTCATGGGAATATATAAATGCTTGTATAAATATTTATAAGGTACATATAAACATATAGACCTATACTTACACATATAAGATAATAGAGAAGAAAGGAGAAGAAATAGAAAAGGAAAAGAGAAAGAGGAATCAATCTTGGGCTCATTCTTTCCCTTCTCCCTCCTCTCGGCCCAGTGACCCCCTCCTCCTATCTTTCTCCCTCATTGCGTGAGTGGGCGGCCCGGCCGCGAGACCAGGCGAGACGGCCCGACCAGCCCAATGCGCTGAGCCCGCTCCCCTTTCCTCCTTCTCGTTGCCCGGCCAGGGGCCGCTGTGTGCCTCCGTCGTCTTCCACCTCGCGGCCGAGGCCGAGCGACCACGCAAGAGGGGAATGGCCTCGTGCTTCCCGCCCCGCCTTGGCCGTCGGGCGGAGTAGACCGGAACACCGGAGCGCCACCATCCGCCGCCCCTACGACACACAGGAGGCGGCCCTAACTATCTCCGTCACGGCGTCAACCCGCACAAGACCGTCGGCAAGCTTACCCGCGCGCCCGGTCGCTCGATGTGACGATGCCAAGCCAAGCTCACCACGCACGAGGACACTGGCGGCCTTATTAACCTCCCCAGCCTCCGCCATCCAGATGACACCACAAGCAGGGGGGCTCTAGTCAACTACCACGCCCGGCGTCACGAGCGGGAGGCTTCGAGTTGAGTTCGCCATGGGCGGCGCGCCCCGGCCCATTGGCGACAAGACCACTCAAGCCCGACCATCCCGCCGGGCACGAGGGGAGCACGAGGAAGCCAGCGCGCACACACTGCGACGCCACCGGAGGCCACCGATGTGCGGGGGTTGGTCGGAAAAAAACTCGTCGAGGCGGAAATGTCACGCCGGCCGAGTGCCGCGGCGAGGCTATAAATAGCCTCCCCGCTCACGATCGAGCACACAGGTCCCCTCACGAGCTCCGCCCCCGACCAGGGAACACCGGTGCTCACCCTGGTCGCCCCTCTCCTCCTCCTCCCCTCCCGTATGTCGTGGTTGCCCCCAAATCAGGTTTTCGCCGCCGCCGCCAGATTAGGTCACGAGCTCGTCGCCGCCGTGGTCGCCCTCGGGACACGTTGTCCGGCCGGGTACACACCCCCATCCTCCCATCTTCCTTCTATAATACTTATTCGGTCCTATTACGCCGTAGTCGCCGCGCCCGGCCCCGCCGTCATCGGAGTCGAGTCCGCCGCCGTCGCCGCCGAGGAGGACGAGCCACCCCGCCACCCGCACCTACACCAACGGTTCGGACGCCACGAGGGGATGCTCACGAGCCACTCGCGGGCGAGGAACCGCCAAGAACGGCAACTCCGGGCGAGTTCTCCGGCGGCGGCACCGCCGTGGAGGCATAACGCCGGAGCGGAGCCCCCTGTTCCCACCGACACCATCGAACGCCGTCACCCACCGACGAGCGGGAGGGACGACACGCGGCCCCTCCGTCTCCCCGCCTACCGCCCGATAAGCGTACACGAAGTTTATAAGTAGACCTTTCCATGTCGGAAAAAATTTAAAATTTGTAAATTCATTATTTGATTTATAGAATTTTATCATGTAATTAGTTTCAATTTTATTACATGATAAAATTAAATTATAATATTACCCTAATGATTTAATTAGAGATTAATATTATAAAATCCATATCTCATGCAATTTAACTCCGTTTCGCGTGAAAACGACTTCCATAATTCATCTAAAATCTAGCTCTATGCATCTAACCCATTATCACCATAATGTTCTATGTTTGTTTTGCATGTTGTAGTTCAAGCTAGGTTTTTTGCCGATCGAAGTAGCTTTTTCGTCGACCGGATTAGGAGTTTCCTCCGGATCAAGCGAGAGATGTTCAACGCCAGTGCCGATTCGTAAGAACCTCCCGGGCAAGTCCTTACCCCCCTTAATCATGACTTTAATATGATGATAAATGATGACATAATATGACTAAGTAAGATCGATGCAACTCGAGTAATAAAGTGAACCCTCCAACAAAAAGGTGGACTAATCACAATCGGGGATGAATCCCGCGGAGAGATGCTCGCCTCCCTAAGGACCGGTTCATAGACCTTCTACCTAGTGAGATATTTCGATGCGACCACACGCCGTATCGGGGGCGGCTTGATTCACACCCCGTTGGGTTGAGGTATAATTGGGATCCAAGGTGGCGGGGAGGGCAAAGCGATCTATTAGGAGCAGACATGGGGAGAGTGGCCCCATGGTCCGGTTGGCGTGGATCCGAGTGGTCTTCAACGTAAGTGTTTGGGCGCGATGGCGCAAATGCTAGAGGCACATATTGATGATTTGAGATTGAGAGTGGTGTTGACAAGTATAGGTTGGGTAATAAGGTATTACCTCCAAAGCCGTGGGTGATTTGGTATCACCATATTGTCTAGGGTGATGCGTCATCCGTAGGGTGATGTGTTATCCTTCCAACCCCTAAGAAGTCGTGGTGAAGATTATACCAATATACCTAGAGTAGCACTCAAGCGGGTACGGATCTCGTTAGGTCTGTCGGAAGCCATGACGGTGGCGAGGCAACACCTATCGTGTGGGGAAATTTGTACAACCTCTGCCGAGTTATTTAAACCTATTCGAATAGCCACGCCCTTGGAATGGGGGCGAATGCTAGGCAAGAACATCTATGATTAGATATAACTAACCTTTTGCGATATGTGAAGGTGATGGTAAGATGAGATAATCCCCAGGAACTAGTGAGAGCAGATTTTTAGAGACTCTGCTAGGGCCCAACCCTTAATTTACCAAACCACCCCTGGTTTGGACTTCCGAAAGTACCTTTGTACTCACCCCTCTCGCTTTTTCTGAGACATCGGCCAGAAGAAGGTAAAGTCGCCAAGGTAAAGGATACGCGTGCGTAGGGAGCCGTAAGACGATCGAGTAGGAGTAAGGCTGAACCCAATTCCTATCCACTATCAAGATGCTTGTGGAATAAGGAGAAGTGCCTGGAGACGATATACCAACGCTTCACGGTTATTACTCGATATTCATAACCCGCCTAGGTGTCACCGTCACCTACCACCACGAAGATCTTCTATCCTATACATTTCTTGCTCGGCATTATTCATATAAGCGATTCTCACTACTCGTGGATCGCTAAACGTATTGGTAGCGTGATCCCGGCGCCAATACGCGTGATTAAAAAGTCCCATTAAAAGTGGGGCGTGACATCCGGTCTCTTCCGGAATGTTCTAGTGTAGGTTCCACATTGGGTTACGCCACGGATACGTCTTTATGTCGTAGGGCTTGCAAACTCTTGGGTATTTTCTGTGTAATCCCTGAAAAATATATAAATCACCAAAACTAGTGGAATCATGTTAGTCAAGCCCCTATACTATGCTAATATTCATTTTAAGCCCTTATTTTCATTTTAAAAACCTCTTTATTTTATGCTATAAGGTATACCAACGGTGGGTCTGGTCACAACCGACAACTCGAACAAAGGATCGAGACCCCGGCGGGCCAGGGTCCGGTCGCGCGTCCGGTCGTGCTTCGGTCGGCACCGGAAGCATCGATTAAGCGTCCGTCGGCCCTCGGCCGAAACCTCAAAAACATGCTCTCTGCTGGACGCTAGCACCGGTGCATCCGGTCACTTCCTCGTGCTTCCGGTCGATTGAGTCCGGCCACCGACCGAAGCTGCGAATTTTTTGTCGTTTGCCGCCGTTCCTTCGCCTTTGCTCCAAACCGACTTCCGTCACTTGTTTCTTGTTGTCGACACGCCCGAAGAACACCTCGACACCATGTGTTAGCATTTTGAAACATTTTCGACAAGTGCGGAGTTAGCTCTTTAGGTTAGAATGCATGCATATGAGACTTGAACCTAAAGGCACGTGAGGATTGATATGTACGAAAAGTTTTCCCTCTTTATAGTACGGCTTATCGATCCTATAATCACCCAATCGTTGGCGGTAACCAACGACATATTTTTTTCCGTCAACTTACTATCATAAAGGGAGTAAAAATTAAACCTTTTTATACTCATATGCATTTATCACTAATAAATTCCACTTGTAGTATCTTGTATTTTATTTTGCAGATTTATAATAAAAGCAAGTGGAAAATCGACCAAAAGTACGCCTTCCAGGGGAAGCGCATTATTGCAAAAACTCAAGCCCGAGGAGCAAATCGACCCAAAAACATCAAAATCTGGGCCGAGCAAAGCCCGGCCCACAACTCTCAGTGGCGAAAGGCGACACCCCACCAAGACAGGCGGGCCAGGCCGAGCCAGCGCACCGGTAGTCGCGGCCGCACCTCCCCGAGGCGATTCGGCCCAACCCTGGGAGGCGGTTCGTGCACCTTCCAAGCGGGGTTTCCGCCCTTAGTTGGTCGGTTTGCGCACACAAGGAAGGTTTACGGGTTGGTTTGGTGTAATTTAGCACTTAGGCCCCTCCTCCAAGTGTATAAGTAGGCCCCCTCTCTCCCTCTCTCAACACACACCATTTGGAGCCTCCTCACTTTCTACTCTTCTTCTCCTCTCCTCTCTACTCCTCTCCTCTCTACTCCTCCACTTCTCTAGTTCTTTTAGTCTTTAGTAGTATTTGGAGCAAGGCTAAGCTTCATTGGAGAGCTTGTACTTGGGAGAAGGAATATTCGGTATGAATACATTTATGGTTTATCCTCAAGTCTTGATCTCATATGCTTGTGCAATAGAGCTAGAGTATTTACATGTTATATTCTTGACATGTTGTTCTCGACACAATCATGATAGAAGAACTAGACTATAGTTCCTATGTCGTGGTTAGTCGATAGAACTTAGGGGCCTAACCATTCGTGCCATGTATTTGAGTAGAGTAAGAGTTGTGCCGAGGTGGCGGTTCGTTGTGCCCTTCGGGGTTTGCTCGTGTTCTGTTCCGTCCATCCGTAGGGTGGGGGCCATGGGGACATGAGTAGTGTCCTAGTATGCGGACGTGGTGTCCGGATGCCGTATCCTTCGAATATGAGTGCATGCCACGGTTGAGGGGTAGGCGGTTTGGTCGTGACAAGCCTTGTCCGTCCCTTGAAATCCCCCCACGTTCGTGTGTCTTTGTAGGAGTTCGTAAATGCCTTCCTTCGAGGCGGATGCTCCGGGAGGTCCCCACATCCATCTCACTCTCGACCTAAAACTCTAGTCATCTATGTTTGCATGATTATTAAGCGGTTCTTTGCACAGCTACTTTAGAATGCCCCGCTCCACTTAGGAATATTCTTTATTCTTTATTTTCCTTTTTATCCTTGAGGTTGGCCCAAGTGTGTGTCACACTATCTTAAACTATCATGACTTACCCCTGTATTGAGTATTGGTCAACCGCATAGACATGTTGTCTTGTTCATGCCCCCCGCTAGAGTCCTACACCATGCCTTCCTTTGGGAAAATATAAATAACTATACCCCTGAATATCTCCGGGTGAAATGCTACAACGGTATTTCCGTGCGCTATGCGGACTTGTTCTCGTAAATGCTCTGAGAATGCCACCCGACATCCCGTGGCGATGGTAGCTGGAATGTAACAATTACCTCGCGGTCGTTGTGGGAAGTCAACCTGTGGTTCAGTGCTCTTGCCTTTTTGGCACTTGCGCTTAGGAAACGCAACACCCACACCCTCTATGGTGTCTTGGGTGTGAAATCAAAAGCCCTATGGTTATACCTTTGCCTTGGGACCTTTGATCTCCGAAACTCCACCGAGTTGCATGCTTGATCACCTTTTGGATCACCTCGATCCATCCTCCGTGATCACCATGCACCAACTCTCCGCACGACCAATCT
This sequence comes from Hyparrhenia diplandra, assembly GCA_015847255.1. NCBI lineage: Eukaryota > Viridiplantae > Streptophyta > Magnoliopsida > Poales > Poaceae > Hyparrhenia > Hyparrhenia diplandra. Next base: position 14,727 of record JADLZK010005433.1, read on the forward strand.
CCATTCTAATCAAACACTTAGCAACGAGAGATTAGTCCTTAGGTGTCACTAATTAGCCAAAACCAAACAAGAGATCTTCAATCTCCCCTTTTTGGTAATTGGTGACAACCCGTATAAAGGTTTTATGATTAATGTTTTTGAACATACAACGGTTGTCCAAGCATTTTGCTTACAATCATAGGATTGGACAATCATCATAGATCGGTTTTGGTAGCATGAGCTCCCCTACATGTATGCCACGAGTTTGGAACGAAGCATTGCATACATGTATGAATATTGAAATTGAGGGTGAGCTATGTTACCAAAATGATGCTTAAGGTGAAAGAAATGGACCTTTGAAGCGTGATACCAATCGGAGTTGTGCCATTTTCACCATACAAGCATCACGGTAACTAGATTTTCATCAAAACTCAAAGTACCATGTGAGATCACATTATGAGCAAGGTACTTGAATTAAGAGCGGAATTTAGAAAATCTAGCTAGCTCCTATGCATGCTAGTTATCAACCATTTGAAAGGCAACTTACTAAACTAGCATACACCACACAAGCATGTATATAGAATTTAAATACATGTGCAATGAGCAAGTCATATGTTAGTGCACAAACAAATGCAACAAATTGTCTATGAGCTTGCTCCCCTACTTGTGTGAACCACTTGTAAACTCATGAACCACATGAAAGGTTTTCAAAAACATGTGAAATTTTTAATTTTCCAAAAACCTTTCATGCACTAATCTCTCCCCTTTGTCGACAATTTCCACAAAAGGTATGACCATGTTGTGTTATGGAAGAGAGAATAGTGCTCAAATTTGGTCAAATTTGGATCACTTGTCAAACATATATTTCGGTTTGAACCAAAGACAAGCTTCTTCACACCTCATGACAAGGGTTATCTTGCCTATGTTGAACTATATGTGTGAAAACATAGCCAAATTCAACACTTGAGATTGCAAGCCCATAAACATGTCATATGTCATCACTAGATCAAACAAGCATTCATAGCAATAGTGATGGCATACATACATTGAAATCCTTTGATTTTTCATGAATGCTTCCTAAGGCACAAGTTGTATGTCTATATGTTCTAACAAGTCCTTAGATATTATGAATGCCATGTCAAACAATGATACCTTTGCTTTGCTTGATGGAGGGGCATGTCATAGATGTGGGGTGCATTCAACTCATGTTGGAGAAGTCAAGGATATTCAACTCATTTCAAAGCTTGCAAAACCTCTTCTCATCTAGTGGCTTTGTAAAGATGTCGGCTAGTTGATCTTCGGTGCCAATAGGTTGGATAGCAATGTCACCCTTTTGTTGATGATCCCTTATGAAGTGATGCCTTATGTCAATGTCCTTGGTTCTTGTATGTTGAACCGGGTTTTGAGTCATCTTGCAAGCACTCTCATTGTCACAATACAAAGGCACATGATGGAAATCAAATCCATAATCCTTCAATGTTGATCTCATCCATAGCAATTGTGCACAACAACTACCAGGCACTAACGTATTCGGGCCTCGGCGGTTGAAAGTGTCACACCGGTTTGCTTCTTTGAGGACCAAGATACTAGAGATCTTCCAAGGAATTGACAAGTGCCACTTGTGCTTCTTCTATCAACCTTGCATCCTCCATAGTCGGAGTCCGAATATCCAATAAGCTCAAAGTTTGACCCCTTGGGATACCATAGCCCAACATTTTGAGTGTGCTTCAAGTACCTCAATATCCTCTTTGATGCGGTGAGGTGACTCTCTCTAGGTGAGGATTGAAACCTTGCACACTTGCCTACACTAAACATCACATCGGGCCTAGAAGCGGTCACATAGAGTAAGCTTCCAATCAATGACCTATAGTACCTTTGATCAACCATATTGCCACTTTCATCATTGTCCAATGATCCATTGGTACCCATTGGTGTATTGATGCCCTTTGCATCTTGCATGCCAAACTTCTTGATCATATCTCTTATGTACTTCCCTTGACTAATGAAGGTGCCATTCTTCATTTGTTTGATTTGAAGACCAAGGAATTATGTGAGCTCTCCAAGCATAGACATCTCAAACTCTTTTGCCATCATCTTGGCAAACTCTTCACAATACTCTTGATTTGTTGATCCAAAGATGATATCATCAACATATATTTGCATGACAAACAAATCCTTCCCAATCTTCTTGGTGAAGAGAGTAGTGTCAACTTTGCCCATCTTGAAGCCCTTCTTGAGCAAGAAGTCTCTCAACCTCTCATACCATGTTCTAGGTGCTTGCTTTAACCCATACAATGCCTTGTTCAACTTGTACACATGGTTGGGATGATGGTAATCTTCAAAATTGGGTGGTTGCTCAACATACACTAGCTCATTGATGAATCCATTGAGAAAAGTACTTTTGACATCCATTTGATAGAGCTTGATGTTGTGTGCACATGCATAGGCCAATAGGATTCTAATTGCCTCTAATCTTGCAACCGGAGCATATGTTTCACCAAAGTCAAGACCCTCTACTTGAGTGTAGCCTTGTGCAACTAGTCTTGCCTTGTTTCTCACAACAATGCCATATTCATCTTGCTTGTTCTTGAAAACCCATTTGGTTCCAATGACATTGTAGTCCTTCGGTCTCTCTACCAATTCCCAAACCTTGTTTCTATCAAAGTTGTTGAGCTCTTCTTGCATTGCAATGACCCATTCTTCATTCTTCAAAGCATCATCAACCTTTTCGGGCTCTTCTTGTGACACAAAAGCAAAGTGTTCACAAAAAGCCGCTAGCCTTCCTCTAGTTTGCACTCCACTTGCAATGTCACCAACAATTTGATCAATTGGGTGATCTCTAGCTATGCTTGAGCTTTGGAGTATTGGAACTTGATTGCTTGAGCTTGGTTGATCACTAGTTGTTGCTTGAGATGATGTACTAGCTTGTTGTTGATCTTGAGGTTGAGCACCACTAGCTTGAGTGATTTGCACTTCATCTTTGTCATCATCAACTTGAGTTGGCCTAATATCACCAATGTCCATACCCCTCATGGCATTTACCAATTGAGTTCCACTAACATCATTGAGGTTCTCATCTTCATCTTGGGACCCATTGGTTTCATCAAATTCAACATCATGGACTTCTTCCAATACACCACTTGAGTTGTTCCACACTCTATATGCCTTGCTTGTGGTGGAATAACCAAGTAGGAAACCCTCATCACACCTCTTGTCAAACTTGCCAAGTCTTGCACCCTTCTTCAATATGTAGCATTTGCACCCAAATACTCTAAAATATGCAATGGTTGGCTTTCTTTCATTCAATAGCTCATAAGGTGTCTTGTTCATCATGGGATGGCAATACAATCTATTGATATAGTGACAAGCGGTGTTGATTGCTTTGGCCCAAAATGATTGACTCACATTGTACTCACTAAGCATTGATCTTGTCATCTCAATGAGAGTCCTATTCTTCCTCTCAACTAGGTCATTGGATTGTGGTGTGTACTTGGCCAAAAGTTGATGCATGATCCCATAGTCATCACATAGCTCATCAACTCTTGTGTTCTTAAACTCACTACCATTGTCACTTCTCACCTTCTTGATTATGATGTCAAACTCATTGTGCACCCTCTTGAGAAATGTCTTGAATAATGAATACACATCACTCTTGTCATTGAGAAAGAACACCCAAGTGAATCTTGTATAGTCATCCACAATTACAAATCCATATTTGTTTCCACCAATGCTTGTGTATGCGGTTGGGCCAAACAAATCAATATGGATCAAGTCAAATGCCTTGCAAGTACTCATGAAGCTCTTCTTTGGATGAGTATTGGCAACTTGCTTGCCGGCTTGACATGCACTACATAGCTTGTCCTTGTCAAAGTGAACATTCTTCAAGCCTCTCACTAGATCATGTGTCACTAGCTTGTTGAGTTGCTTCATGCCAACATGACCAAGTTTTCTATGCCATAGCCAACCCATGCTAGATTGAGATATCAAGCATGTACTAATTTGAGTCTCACTAGCTCCAAAATCCACAAGGTAGAGGTTGTCAAATCTTATTCCCTTGAAGATCAAGCTTGAATCTTTTGTATTCACAATCTCAACACTATCTTCAGCAAAGATGCACTTGTAACCAAGATCACAAATTTGTGCCATCGAAAGCAAATTGTACTTCAATATGTCCACAAGTGCCACATTTGATAAGGTCAAGTCATTGGTTATTGCTATCTTGCCAATGCCTTGTATCTTGCCACTTTTGCTATCACCAAATGTAATAGGCTTGCCATTCTCTTGAGTTGAATCAATGATGTTGAATTTCCTTGCATCACCGGTCATATGTTGAGTGCACCCACTATCAAGAATCCAATGATTCCCCCCAATCTTGTAATTCACCTACAAAGAAATCAATAAGATTTAGGTATCCATTTGCCTTTGGGTCCTTGGAGGTTAGCAACCAAAGCCTTTGGTACCCAAATTACCTTCTTCTTTGGGCCAACAATGGGTGTACCAACAAACTTTGCCTTGACACCCTTCTCACCCTTGGTAAGCAAATAACAAGAATCAAAAGATATGGAATGCACTTTGCTTGATTTCTTGTTCATGTTTCATTTTAGCACATTTTAGCTCTTGATGCCCCACTTGCTTGCATTTATTGCAATAGGACCCATTGCTCTTCACAAAGCTAGGCTTTGGAGTAGCAAAGGCCTTCTTGCCTTTCTTGGGGACATAGCCTAAGCCTTCCTTATTAAGGGAAAACCTTTGGCTACCCAAGCACTTTAGCAAGCGGGCATCCCCACCATATGCCTTCCTCAAGGAGTGGGTGAGCTCATCCACCTCCCTTTTGAGAGTCTCATTCTCAACCTTTAGTGATGAATCTAAAATTACTCCATCACTACTAGTAGAGCTTGAGTGGGTTGATGTGGATGTGGAAGGAATAGATGGTTCTTCAACATCAACCACAACGGGTTCATCTATGATGTCACATGTTGAACCAACATCCTTCTTGATGATTGAGCAAGCTCTATCATTCTTCTCTAAGAGCAAGGTATGGGCTTTTTGAAGCCTTGTATGAGCTAGCTCCAATTCCCCATGGTCTTCCTTTAGACCCTCATGGGTGGCCTCTAGCTCACTAAAGTTTTGCTCAAGAGTTTTTACACTCTTTTGTAAAGCTTTGCATTCCTTGTCCTTAGTCTTAAGCATGATATGAGTTTGCTTAAGCATCTCAAGGAGATCATCTCTAGTGGGTTCAATTTCATCATCTTCATCATCACTATCATATTTTACTTCATTATCACTTAGTTCATCATGCTCATGCAATGATACCTTAGTGGCCTTAGCCATGAAGCATGAAGGTGATGAGCCGAAGAGAGATGACTTCTTGTGTTGGTCAATTGCACTCATGGCCTTGGGCTTCTCTTCCTCTTCATCGGAGGAGCCATCACTATCCCAAGAATAAACAAAGGCACCATCATTTGTCTTCTTAAATGTCATGGTCTTGCTCTTCTTGTTTGTCTTGCCACTCTTGTATGCCTTCATCTTTTCTTTCTCTTTCTTGATTGGGCAATCGGCAAGAATGTGATAAGGGCTATCACACTCAAAACACTTTCTTGGCTCATCATTGCTCTTGGATGAATCATTTCTTCTTCTTGAGCCTTGCCCCATCTTCTTGTTCTTCAACACCTTTGTGAATTTCCTCACAAACATGGCAAATTCTTGATCAATCTCATCTAGATCAATCTCCTCATCAACTTCTTCTTGAGCCTTGGATTTGCCCTTAGTCTTGGATGAGGTGGTGGCGGCCTTGAAAGCCACAACCTTCTTGCCCTTGTCATCTTCTTTCTCCACTTCATCTTCCATCCCATCAACTTGCTCATCGGTTAGCACTTCACCGAGCAAGTCACTTGGTGTCATGGTGTCCAATGCACCTCTAAATAGGATCTTCCTCAACATGGCAAATCTCTTGGGCAAGCACATCAAGAATTTGTGCCCAAAGTCACGATCTAGGGTCTTCACGCCCAATCACTTGGAGCCTATGGAATGTGTCCGGTATGCTCTCATCTTTCTTCATCTTGAAATTCTCAAATTCACTTTTGAGAACATACAACTTGGCACTCTTCACCATCTTGGTGCCCTCATAGGTCTCACTTATCTTCTCCCACACTTCACTTGCTCTTTCAAGGTCTTTGATTCCTTCAAACACCTTGACTCCTTCAAACACCTTGACATCCATGCCATTGTACAATGTGTTCAATGCCATGGTGTTGCATTGCTTGTTGGCCTTGTCTGTGGGAGTGAGGTTGGTTGGATCAAGGATGGCAAAATCCTTCTCGGTCACCTCCCATACTTGGTCATTGATTGATCCCAAGTACATTCTCATGGTTCTCTTCCAATAGTCAAAATTCTTGACCCCATCAAAGAACGGAGGCTTTCCCCCAACATGGTTGAACACAACATGAGCCATAACTTCACACCAAGGTTGTTAAGCCTTCAAATATGGTGACCACGGCTCCGATACCACTTGTAAGGTCCTAGATGGCTAGAGGGGGGGTGAATAGCCTATAAAAATTTTCTACAAACTCAACTAAACAAACCGATTAGTATAAAACACGGCGTAAAGCGGTTTGCACTAGCTCTAGTGGTCAAGCAAGCCTTCTAGTGACAAGACTAAATATGCTATAATCTCTAATCCACTCAAGGTCTATGCCACTACTCTATCTAGTGAGCAAACCTAATATGGTCCTTATGCTAGCAAGAACAACTACACAAAGCAAAGCTAGCTCTCTACTCAAGGTAAACTAGGAAGGTAAATACAAGAGTAAGAGTGATATACCAACACGTAGAGGCTATGGACCAATCACCGGGAAGTAGATGGACAATCAATCAACACAAGATGATGAACCAATCACCGAGACAAGGAACAAGTCGATTTGTTCACCCGGAGTTCGCTTGTACACCGACAAGTTACTCTCCGGTTGTGCCGACCAACACAAGGATGGTGTTTGAGCTAGGCGGTGCCGTTGCTAGCCTCAACACACCACTCAACAAGTGTGGTACCCAAGACACGAGCAATGTATTCCTTACACTTTGTCTTCCCGACGAGGAGTGCGTAATCCTCTCACAAATCAACCGGAGGTGGCCAAGAACAATCACCTTCTCTTGCCAACGCCTCCACCACTTCACCAAGCCGGCTAGGAGCGGTGCCTTCAAGAGAAACGGAAATCCACCATCTCACAACGATCCCCAAGTGCCTCTATATGCAAGAACTCGATGCAAATGCACTTGGATCACTCTTCTCTCAAGAATGAAGCTCAAATCAAGAATGAGAGAGGAGGGAGGCTTGCTTGCTTGCTCAAAGATGTTAGGAATGATTCAAATGACCAAGAGAGAGAGCAAGAGGCAGCCAAGGGGGTATAAATACCCCACACCACGAAATGTGGCCGTTGGGAGGAAACCCACGGTTTTACGCAGCCCGACCGGGATCGACCGGACTCACCACCAGTGAGTCCGGTCGGTGGGTCCGGTCACAACCGACAACTCCGAACAGTGACTGAGACCCCCGGCCAGACCGGGTCCGGTCGCGCGTCCGGTCGTGCTTCCGGTCAGCACCGGAAGCATCCGGTTAGAGCGTCCGGTCGGCCCTCGGCCGAAACCTCAAAAACATGCTCTCGCCGGACGCTAGCACCGGCAAGGCCCCGGTCACTTCCCTCGCGGCTTCCGGCCGGTGAGTCCGTCACCGACCGAGCTGCGCGAATTTTCGTCGTTTCGTCGCCGTTCCTTCGCCTTTGCTCCAAACCGACTTCCGTCACTTGTTTCTTGTTGCCGACACGCCGAAGAACACCTCGACACCATGTGTTAGCATTTTCGAAACATTTTCGACAAGTGCGGAGTTAGCTCTTTAGGTTAGAATGCATGCATATGAGACTTGAACCTAAAGGCACGTGAGGATCGATATGTACGAAAGTTTTCCCCTCTTTATAGTACGGCTTATCGATCCTATAATCACCCACACCCTCTATGGTGTCTTGGGTGTGAAATCAAAAGCCCTATGGTTATACCTTTGCCTTGGGACCTTTGATCTCGAAACTCCATCGAAGTTGCATGTTTGATCATCTTTTGGATCACCTCGATCCATCCTCCATGATCACCATGCACCAACTCCGGCATGACCAATCTCCATTCTAATAAAACACTTAGCAACGAGAGATTAGTCCTTAGGTGTCACTAATTAGCCAAAACCAAACAAGAGATCTTCACCGTGGTGGGCATTAAAAACCGCCACGAAAAGATGTGATTTATTTGTGACCCTAGCTCCGTGGGCGGACAAAAAGACCGCCACGAAAAATGGTTTTTGTCCGCCACGGAAAATCGTTTATGTAGTAGTGTTGATGCCCTAAACAAATTCAAATGAATAACTTGTCAACTACAATGTTTCGTAACTTTTCAAATACAACATTGATTTGGGAAGTTTCTCCATCCGAGGTCTTTATAAAATTTGAATTTCGAATTTTAAAAGTTCAAATCTAGTTTTTGCATGACAAGATGATTTCAAATTAAAAAGTTGTTAACTACAAAGTTCATAACTTTTTACGATCTATAATTTTATTTTGGTCTTTTTTCCATCGAGATCGTTCAAAAATTTTAATTAAATTTTTGAAACCCCGCATTTTGAAGCATCAAATGAATTCAAATGAAATAGTCATGTACAACAAAAATTTATACTTTTTTGAGATCTACAACTTAGAGTTGGGTCATTTTTTTCATCTTAAGGTCGATTTAAAAAAAAAATCAAATATTTCACTTTACTTAAAATATTCAGCGTCAATTTATTTAACCGGTTGGATATTGAGTGGCTGAAAACACCAATCGCCCTTGCAATATCGATTTGTAGGGGTGGTGGCTCGTTTGAAAACCATTTGTAAGGGCGGCTCAATACCATTTTTGTAGTAATGCCTGTCTAGATTAGTGTCTGGATAGTGGCTCCGCCGTGCCTCCCTTCTTGGGTGTAAAACTGCAGCTCGCAACCATCGTGCCGTAGCTGCAGCCCGCAACCCCTTGACGTTGTGCCGTCCTAGCTGCCTGTTGTGCAGCTGGGTGATGTCGTAGTGACACTGATTTGTTCTTCAAATATATAGGTGGTTCTTGGATTCTTATTCAGTTAGGTTGAATTAGTGGATTGTGATAAGGTGTTATGGACTGCTTAAATCAATATTTAAATTTACTGTATATTTATGTGTATGTAGGTGATACTATGAAAAATATATGTGTGCGATGTATCTTCTTTTATAGTATTTGTTATTCAGTTACCGTGCCGGGTGACAGGGTCGGAGGCATCGGCGAACAGCCGAACACCCACCGACGGCCAAAAGATCCATGTCTTTTTGTACTTATTATCCATTGTTTAGCTTTGTGATGGATATCCGAACATGTCAATGATCGATAATTCTGCTAAAAAAATGTAAAATGATCTATAATCTATATATCTTGTGACTTTTGTCAAACCTTTTTCGTTTTCTTATAGAGATAAATGTCTTTGCTAAGTTAGCATGGCACGGCCCATCAGGTCTGCCAGACTCACTGGGCCGCGCCAGCAGCCCGCCAGCACGACATGGCATATGGAGCCCATGCCTAAATGATGATTCGTGCCAAAGTACACATTTGTCGTGTCGCGATAGCGAAACGGACGACGACAGGAACGCAGGCTACGCAGCGGATACAGGGATCATCCACAGCAACCAGCGTATCAACTCCGACGGCCGGCGGAACCTCCGCTTTAGCAACGGCTCGCCGGACCGGCAACTTTGTCGTTTGCAACCCTTGCAGTTGAAAACAGAATAACAGATGTAGCGCGTTGACAGGACGTACGGAGAGATGGACAACGTCTCGTGATCTATATACATGTGTACACAACACAGCATGGCCAGAGCGGAAGAACCACGGAATGGGTTTGTTTATGTGCGTGCGTGCGTGGTGAGAGAAAGGTTCAGTGCAGCAGTTCCTATGGCTCGTGGCATTGGGTCCGGCCTCGCCGCCGTTGCTCGTGTTGTAGCAGCTGCTGGTGTCTGTTGGAACACCGGCGATCACCGCCGACGTGCTCCTGCACCGGCCGCACCGGACTTGGTCGCCGCGGTGGCTATGAACACGAAGAATGCACGCGAGCTGGAGAATACACACGACAGAGAAAGAGAGAGATAGACAGAGAGTTTGTTCACGCCGCAATGCGCAGCTCTAGGTGGAAGTTGGATGTCCATGGATATCCAATGGGTACCCTCTAGTTCAAAAAAATGAACTAGAAAGAGGTGGTCCCCCACCAAAATTTGAATTTCTAAGTCATTTGTCAAAATCCATGGATGTCCAAATTAGATTGAGCTTCCACCTAGATGCGCAGCGATCTCCAATGCATTTACTGAATATATAGAGATACAACGGGCTGTGTCCGCCCACCGCGCCGTGATCGACAGCTGCACGGTGCCCCGTTATTTTCGGTGGCCCGTGGGACATGCAGAGCACATCGCCACGACGGGGGAATACAATGCGGTCAGGGCGCAGCAACGTGCAGTCCTCGTACCCGCCCTGATTCTACGCTAAACCATACATGTGTTCAACAAAGCAAACGGCTAATCCAAAGCCTAATGCAACTACATGCTGTCAACATTTATTTGACACAATTACAAGAAGATGCATGCAACATTTCAACCCCTTAATCGTGCTCAACTCTGATGACTCCCAGCCTCTGTCTCATTTCGACGAACCTGATCCTGGCAAGCGGTTTGGTCAGAATATCGGCCAACTGATCATCAGTTCCCACATGACTCACATCTACCACGCCATCTGCAATGCATTCTCTAATATAATGATACCGAGTATCTATATGCTTGGTTCTCTCGTGATAGACCGGATTCTTGCTCAATTCCCGAGTTGACTTGCTGTCGATCCGAAGCTTGAACTTCTTCACAGCATTTTCTGTCAGGTCAGATAGCAACCTGCTCAGCCAAACCCCCTGACAGGCCCCTGTTGCAGCAGCAACGTACTCGGACTCACAAGATGAGAGAGAGACAACCTTCTGCTTCTGTGAAGACCAAGTTACAAGATTTTCACCAAGAAAGAAAACATGACCAGTGGTACTTTTTCTCTTTTCAAGGTCTCCAGCGTGGTCACTGTCAGAATACTCAAGTAACTCTGAATTTTCACCCTTGACATACTTACAGCCTAGTCAAGTGGTTCCTGCAATATACCTGATTAATCTCTTTATGGCTGCCCAGTGTTCAGCATTTGGTGACTCCATGAACCTGCTAACAATGCCAACTGAGTATGCAATGTTAGGCCTAGTATTCACCAGATACCTCAGGCTTCCCACCACACTTCTGTATTTTGAGGCATTCACCACTGATTCAGGTTTCCCTGGAAGCAATTTGATATGTGGCTCCATAGGTGTGTCCACAGGGTTACAATTCTTCATACCACAGATTTCAACAATTTTCTCTGCATATGACTTTTGACAAAGAGTGATCTCACCTGGCTGCTGCTTTACTTGCATTCCAAGATAATAGCTCAATAACCCTAGGTCACTCATGTTGAAACTCCTCATCATCTGCTCCTTGAACTCAGCAATGTTTCTGTTGCTTGGACCACAGATGACTAGATCATCCACATATACACCAACTAGCAGCAAGGATGCACCTGAACCTTTTCTGTATACAGCATGCTCCTCAATGCTTCTTCTGAACCCCAGCTTTACTAATTCTTGATCAAGTCTGGAGTTCCATGCTCTTGGTGCTTGTTTGAGGCCATAAAGGGCCTTTTTCAGTTTCAACACTTCGCCTGCAACACTGGGGCTTGTAAAACCTGGTGGGTGATGCACATAGACTTCTTCAAGTAATTCTCCTTTCAGGAAGGCTGATTTCACATCCATATGATGTACCTGCCACTCTCCCCGTGCTTCAAGAGCAAGTAACAACCTGAAAGTCTCCAACCTAGCTACAGGAGCAAAGACTTCATCATAGTCCACCCCTGGATTTGAGCATATCCTTTTGCCACTAGCCTGGCCTTATGTTTCACCACATTTCCCTCTAGGTCCCTTTTTTACTTTGAACACCCATTTAAGACCTATGGCTGTGTGGTTATTTGGCAGGTCTGAAACCTCCCAGGTCTGGTTCTGCTGGATGGACTTCATTTCTGTTTGCATTGCCTCCTTCCAACACTCATGTTCTAGAGCTTCTTCCACACTCACTGGCTCATCAGCTGCCAGCATGCAGATCCCACTATATTCAAAATCATGGATGACTTCAGTTGAGTCAAACAGATTTGACTAGCTTCTCATTCTCAGTGGGGCTCCCCAATTTTCTTCAGAGTCATTGGTGGCACGCGCATCAGCCGCCCACCCATCCCTGATAATTGTTTAACGTGGCAGCCCGCTGATCGTCGAGAGATCAAGTTCGACGTGCGAACTTCTGATCTATACGCTCTGTGCATCATTTCAGATTTTTTTTCCCTCTACGTCATTCTCTAACATTGCGTGTGCATATGATGGTGTCATGGAGCGTAAGATCTACAGCACGAGTGTGGAAGATCTTTGGCGCGACAACGGACCCCACCACGCTGATCTAGATGCACGTCTCAGTTTTGACGGCCGGCTAACCTGCTACCATCAGTTGACCTAGGTGGTGACGTGATCGGCGGACAAGTTGCGTTTATGACATGAAGCGAGGTGGATACGGCTCAAAGTCATCCACAACGCATAAATATTACAATGGGAACATCTGTTGACATAAAACGACTCTGCGCTCGCACACACATGGAAAAATACAATAAATGACAAGCGACCAAAAGAATAGAATGTATTAGATTTGGGGCTTTACTCGACCGCCCGAAAGTGTCTTGATCCGAAGGCGTGCGATCAATTTGACCATCGTTAATTGACAAGGAGGTAAGCGTGAGATCCGGAACATGCCGGTGAGACCAAGACAGTTTCGCATGTATGGCTCTAAGGCGGATGTAAGCGACATATAGCTATGAGAGCTATCTCGTTGACAGATAATGAATGCATTCGGTAAGCATATATAAAGATGTAACGTAATAACAGTTTGTCGAATGATCATAAAAGACATGTTTGAACAAGTAAAGTCAATCATTATGATATGACATCATAAAGCTCTATTGCATGGATCGAATTAATTGACAACATGGAACATAAGTAGGTAACTCATAAATATAAACCTAATCTAAATGACACATGCATAGGTTTCATCCAACTAGTCTCAAAAAAATTGAGTTGATGTGTGGCCGCGACGCCTAGCCTTCCTAAACCCGTCGAGCTTAAACCCTTGCAAGCTAATCCACCGCATGATACTACTTGCAAAAATTGTTACTGAGATCTAAACCACTTACCACAACTAGATCAATCCACCGCATGATACAATCTAACCATGATAAGCTAAAAGCACGCATACATCTAAATAGATCTACAAATACTCATTACTTCCGTTGAGGCGTGTATGCATAGACAAGTAAAACACACATGCAAACCTAATCTAAAGCGAAGCCAGGGATTTATCCCGATTACTCCTAACAGCAATCATACTATTTGCATGATGATACTTTGAACGCAATAAGCTAATCCACCGCATGATACAGCTTGCCAGACTAACCGTTCTAAACCCTCTTCTTCGCCCTAACAGCTATCCACCGCATGATACCCCGCAACAAGCTAATCCACCGATTGATGATACGTCTTGCCGGACTAGACTCTAACGATAGATAGACTCACACATGCAAGATACAAGTAGATACATAAAATTGAAAACCTTATGTATTTTGCAAGCTTGCGAATCGCCTACATGGTATGGAACAAATGTGGTCCATGAAGAAGGAACTCACACGCAAAACCTTAGCCCGCCGCACCTTTAACGACTCATGACTAAAACGTGTACGCGAACCCGCAACATGTAACAACTTAGATTGATCTAAGCTCGGCTACGATAAACAAATAGATCTAACAACATGATAGGATGAATATTGAGAGCATTGATGAAGTTTAGATCTAACAAAAGATAAAGCCGAGCCACATCAATCTAAATTGGGCAAAAGTGTGTGCAATCGTAATAAAAAGTATAAACAAGAAGAAACATGCACCACTTGGTAACTTAATGAATTCACTAGATTGCCAAATCTAATGAAGCCGATAACTAGCTCCAAGCTAGACCTTATCCTACCGCACGATTCATGATCTAACAAAGAACCCTCTTGCTCCATAGCCTAAATCCGCCGCACGATACTAAGCATGGTAACAGGACTACTTGCAACATAATCTAAATCCGCCGCACGATACTAGACATGGTACAAGGTTGCCGGTACTTACGGAGGTCGATAGGTCGATGTATCCCCTCGCAGTAGATCGACGACATGATTGGACTCGAAGGGTGGCACGGAGCCGATGGCACGGAGCCGGGTTGGTTGTATTTGATTTGGTAGATCGTTTTATAGTTGCCGGGGGTCTCATATTTATACCCTAGGCTTGATGAGTCCTAACTAATTACGAAATAAAGTAACGAAAATATCTAGCTAAGATACATTGTCCTCCAAGTCTTCTCGGAGTCGTGAGATTGCACGTGACGTGGGCCCTTGTCCCGGATACTCCTCTCGAAACTTCACACCTGCCGAACCATCTCGTGCTCAACTCTTCCTCGGACTCAGGCTTCTAGCCGAATAACAGCGGCTTTTCCGAACGCCTCGGTGTTGCCAATGCCATACTGCTAGCCGAATGACCTCTTACCGAATTGTCATGGGCCGGTCCACTCGTCATCCAGGCTGTACCAAATTTTGATGTTAACAACGTCACCGTGCTCGTCGACGTGTACAAGCTGTAATCCAAGGCGCGGGATGGCCCGCGGCCAAGGCGTGGGAAGGACTACTACTTCAAGTTCGACATGTACAAGCAGTCGTACCACAACGGATGTGTTCTAGGAAATGTGTGGAGCTTGAATCTCCGTATTTCACTTTCAATTTTCAGCAGGTCCACGTCCTTATTAATTGTAGCCAAGCGTACATATTGGACTGATTCTGCAATTCAAACCACTCAAATCACATCCACTTCACCAACTTCAATTCATGATAGAAATTGTCAAAAAAAAAAAAAATCATGATAGAGGAATGACATCTTAGAGTTGAGGTTTCAGACCAGTACCACTTATGCCTTACAGTATTTTACTGCACTCATATCTAACTCAATTCACAAATATGTTCGTCACAGATGGGGAAGAAAAACTAACATATTTTTGTCTCAATTCACCCCAATAAACTTGGGTTGAGTTGGATACGAGTGCAGCTAGATAAGCCGTTAGAGTTCAGGTAGCTCCAATGGCTTAACTTGTACTCCATTCGTTCTAAATTATAATGCATTTTAGCTTTTCTAGATATGCAGTTGCTATGCATTTCGATAATACTCTATCTCTAGATATATAGTAAAGGTAATACATCTAGAAAATTTAAAAAATATTATAATTTGGAATGGAGGGGGTAGCTTAGCTCCACCTCCAATGTGGAGAAGTTCTAGATTTCTTGTGAAAATAATAGCGCGCTATAGCGTTAAAATAGCGGCACTATAGCGTTTTCGGAGTGCTGCCGCGATGCCGTTTAGCGCCAAATAGCGCGCTAATAGCGCCACTGTAGCGTTTTCAGAGTGCTGCCGCTAAATTCTATAGCCCGCGATTTAAAACAGGAAATATTACTAAACGTCCTTTCGCTGTTTCCTGGGCACGCATCCCATCCGTTGTGATTTGTAAGGAGGCGGGGTGCAGGGTGGAAGGTGTGAAAAACTCTATTTGGATAAGGTGTATTTTCAATTTATTTACTCTCTATTGAATTATAAATAAATATACAAATTAGGTTAGAAAAATTCATTAATATTTATTATTTTATTAAACGTCCTTTGCCATCATGTATGATTAGTTTTCACATAGTTGATCGTCCATTACACATTTTGAGCATAATATGGACATACCCTTTCCATCCCAGTTTTTTTTTTTTTTTTTTTTTTTTTTTTTTTAATACGGTTTTGAGAGGAGTCAATCGATCTCAAGTTTGTGAGAGGGCATGCAGCCGCCGTAGAAGAGCTAGCCTCAGTAATGGCTTAGGTTGTTGATCTGACTCCATATGGAAGCGAACATTTTATGATTTAATGGCACCGTCGGCAGCGAGGCGCATGTTGTGATTTATCAATCGTGAGGATTTACTGGTCCGGTCTTTGAAGATGGTCATAGAGGTAGGGTTTGCGTGCGTGTGTAGACGTTTATAAGGTTGAGTGTGCGTGTGTTGTAAGTGTCTGAGTTGTGATATGTAATCGGAAAAAAATATCTCAACTTTTACGGTATGCAAACTGTTTCTCCAAGGTAGATTGAAAACAAAAAGATCTTGGTGTTGGTGGCGACAGAGGGGTGTTGTGATTGATGCACCCCGGCCGAGTGACGCAAGGAACGACTAATCTGCATTGGCGTCTGGTTCACACACCATGTGGTACTTAATGCTGACACAGACGAGTAAACAAGCGTCTGCAATTTTGCAAAAGAATCGTCAGTTTCAAGATAAATCAGTGACCTCACGGAAGCAGATTGCATCAAATGTTCACACAAGTAGTGGTGATGAGTCCGGCAAAGACTTGACGCGCGCATGTCGTCGTTATTTCACCATCTGGCCGGCTAGAGAGTAGAGACCGTGTCAAATAAAAAAATCTTCAGCGACCATCTCATATTATTCCCCTGGAGAGGATGCATACATATGGAGAGAGGCAGCGAATAACTCAGAGCTCCCAGTCCATCACAAGCGCAAGAAGACTAGCCAGTTAGTAGTAGTAGTCATGACATCCCACTCATCATCAGTACTGGCACAAGCAGGACTTGTCTTGCTGCTCAGTGCGGCGGTCGTGGTGCCATGGCTCGCCGCCGGGACTGCGAAAGAAAATGCGGCGGCGTGGACATCCCTTTCCCGTTCGGCTGGGGACCTGATGATGGGTGCTGGCTGCCGGGATTCCAAATCTCATGTGACGACACCGGTTACGGCGTCCTTAAGCCATTCATGACTATCGGCCATCCTACAAAGATAGACCCTAATGCAGAGATCCTCAATATCTCTCTGGACGAAGGTCAGGTCCGTGTGCTCCACCCTATCTCTTCTTACTGCTACGACGCTACATCTGGGAAGATGGTGCCCGACGGGTGACACTGGCCCTTGAGGGGATCAAGGTACACCTTCTCCAGCACGGCCAACACGTTCATGGTCGTAGGGTGCCACACGCTGGCGTACATCAGCGACACCACAAGTGACACTAGGAAGTACAAGACCGGGTGCGTGTCCATGTCCTTTCAGGGAAATTTGGCCGTTAACCCTTGCTCAGGGATGGGATGTTGCCAGACGGCCATCCCGCAGGGTTTGCAGTATTACCGGGTGTCGTTCGACGAACGCTTGAGCATGGCAGGGATCCAGGGCGGCCTCTTCGGTCCCTGTAGCTTCGCCATGCTCATGATGAACTCGCACAACTTCAGCTTGTCGTCCAACCTGAGCAACTTGTCGACGGGATTCAACACCTCCCTTGGAGGTAAGGCGCCGGTGGTCCTTGAGTGGTCCATCGGAGACGACGGCTCCGAGAACGCAGTCACAAGCCCTGGATACGCCTGCCTTAGCGACTACAGCTCGTGCTACAATGCAGAAAGCGGACGAGGCTACATCTGTGCACGCAAGGTTTCGAGGGCAACCCTTACCTTCCTAACGGCTGCAAAGGTACGGTTAATCCATTACCCATCTTTTTTGCCCTCATACTGTGGAGTACTAACACTAGTAACGATTTGATTTTCGAGCGGGGGCCGGATCTTTTCCGTGGCGGGCGCAATTTGAACCCGCCACGGAAATGATCCGCCCCCGGCGGGGCGCACTCTCACGTGGAAGATCATCTTAACGTGGCGGGCGCAACGCGCCCGCCACGCAAAAATATATTTAAGCGTGGCGGGCGCCGTTGCAAGCGCGCCCGCCACGCTGCCCTGCTTTTTTGCGTGGCGGGCAGATTAGGGCGCCCGCCACGCAAAAGGCCGAGGCCTATAAAATCTGGGCCGCCGCCCCTTCGTCTTCCTCCACGATCTTCCTCTTCCAACTCTTGGGGGAGGTTTTAATCAAAATTTTGACAAAAACTTTGATTTGGGTGTTTTGGCTTTGATTTGGGGAGGAGAAGACACTAATTGGTCGGTAAATGCCTCTTTTCATCTTTCTTTCCCTCTTTTTCATCCCCTCTCTAGATATAGATCCATGGAGAGAGAAAACTGCCTTCTCTAGATCTAGATCTATGGTGGAATTTCTTCTCTTTTTTTTTTTGGTTTGAGTACTATGTAACGGCACTAAGCTTTTTGGAAGAGCAGGGATCGGGATGGAGAGGCACCGAGCCCAATCGGATGTATGAGATGAAGAGAGTTGATGACGAATACTATGATGAGGTGAAGAAGTTTGTTGCTCGGCGGCGACCTGGCGAGATAATTGAACAGAGATCGATTATCCGTCCGTGCGCCAAAATGCAAGAATGAAAGCGTTCTCGACATCGTCGTGCGATCTCACCTAATCATGCATGGCTTCGTCGGTGACTATTTGGTCCGGACTTTTCATGGCGAAGAAGTTCCACCCTTTGATCCACCAGTCGATCCAAGTACCGAGGCGGTCCCCGGCCGATGCAGTACGAGAAAGTCCACCGCCCGGTCCAATTCCATCGATTTGTTCGAAAGCATGGCCGACGTCGGCGATGATGGCGATGACGGTGGTGGTGGTGGAGGGGACGGCGGCGAGGAGAATCCTATGACGCAGCCCCGAGGATGTCGGGTTTTTGAAGATTTGGTCAACCGACTTCGATGAGGGCGACATTACGTTTAGGTGCCCGAGATGGTTGGAGAACTTCAAACGGATGAAGCGGGCAGCAATTGATCCGCTTTACAAAGACAGTCCGGAGGGTTGCACGGCGCTGAGTTTTAACCTAAATTTGCTGATGTTGAAGTCTCATCATGGCTGGTCTGACACTAGCTTCAATGAGCTCGTAAGTTACCTGGCCTCCACATATCCAACGCCTAACAAGGTTCCTGCTAGTACGTATCATGCTAAGAAGTTGATCCGGCCGATGGCGATGAAAGTCAAGAAGTTCGATGCCTGCCCCAACCACGTATCCTATATCGGGCGTCATGACGAGAATTTGACCGGTTGTCCGCCTTTGTGGCACTAGTCGATACAAGCGGAATGCCGGATGTCGCGTGGACGATGACCTCGATGAGGAAGCGGGACGGGCGAAAAAAAAAGAAGAAGGGGGCGAAGAAAACCAAAGGCGGCCGCAAAGAAGATCATGTCAATGCGGGGCGAGGAAGAGGAAGGTTACACGCAGAGGAAACGCCCGGCGTATTTGTCAATGTGGTACCTTCCGGTCCATCGACGCTGCGAGGGCTCTCTATGGGAACCCCGAGGATGCTAAGCACATGACGGCATGCATCTAGTGATCGTGTAAAGGATGACGGAAGCTACGGCACCCTTCGGATGCTAAGCGGTGGCAAGACTTCGATGCCACCTACCCCGACTTTGCAGAGGAGCCCGGGAACGTTCGGTTCGCATTGAGTACCGACGGAATGAACCCATTCGGTGACTGAGCAGCACACACAAAGACGTGGGCGGTCATCCTCACCATGTACAATCTACCTCCACATCTTTGTCAAAAGCGCAGGTATGTTTTGCTCACCATGCTCATTTACGGACCGGCGGCCCGAAGAACGATATAGATGTGTTCCCGAGCCGTTCATGGAGGAGATGCAGTGCTACGTTTGATGATGGGGTCGGGATGGTTGATGCGCACCACAAGGAGAAGTTCACTCTTCGTGCCATCATCTTTGTCACCATCGATTACCCCCCGCCTGTTTTCATTATCGGGCAGATTAAAGGGAAGACCGCTGTGTAGCTTGCATCGAAGAAACCTGCTCCACTTACCCGAAGGGATCCACCAAAAAGCGTGTACATGGAACACGACGCTTCCTCTCGCAGTAAGCATAGGTACAGAGATGCAAAAATGAATATGTACTTTGACAACAAGGGCGAAGTTGAAACCTCGGCCCGGCACCGACTAGTTATGGTCCGGAGGTGTTTGACATGGTGAAGGACTTGGAGTGCGAGTTTGGAAAGAAGAAGAAGAAGAAAGACGATGATCGGGAAGACGGCACCTCAAAGACAAAGAAGTTTAAAGAGGGATAAACCGGAGGACGAAGCGCCTCCCGCCGTTCCTTTCAAGAAGAAGTCAATCTTCTTCAAGTATCTAAAGTAATTGGAAGATACCGCATACACCCCACGCGATCGATCGGATGCACCTTGAGAAAAAAATGTCTTCGAAAGCACGATCGGTCACCCGATGGATATCAAGACCAAGATGAAGGATGGTGTGAAGTCACGTCGGGATCTTGTTGACATAGGCATCCGACCAGAAATTCACGCTACACGGCTTTCGAGCGATAAAGTCCAACTCCCAGTGCGGCCTACAACCTAACGAGAGATGAGAAGTTGGCTATGTGTCGGTTGATGCGGGGTATCAAGGTACCGACGGGTTTCTCTTCCAACATCAAGAGTCTGGTATCCATGAAAGACCTCACAATGACGAACTTCAACGCGCATGATGCTCACATCATGCTGACGGTGTTCCTTCCAATTGTGATCAAAGCTATTCGTCCAAAATACGTGAAGATGGTGGTCACAAGGTTGTCATACTTCTTTAACCAAATCAACCAGAAGGTAATTGCCAAAGCGGTCTGCACTTCTTATTTGAAAGAGTTCATCGCGGAAACAATGTGCCAGATAGAGATGTGTTTCCCACCATCGTTCTTCGACATTATGCCACACCTGATGATGCACATGGTTGATCAGATAGAACAGCTGGGACCCGTGTACCTACAGGCGATGTGGACCACTGAGCGACTAATGTCTACCCTCAATTGATTCAATCATAACCGCGCTTACCCAGAGGGCTCTATGATCGAGGCATACACAAGCCAGGAGGCCATGAACTGGTGTGTGAAGTACATAAAAGATGGGAGGGCTATTGGGCTTCCAGTGCATCAACATGAAGGAAGAACCTCGGGGATGGGGTGCACGGGCCGAAACGCACGCACCGACATACATAGGGAAAAAGTGCTAGACGCTCACTACAGCATCCTTCATCAATTGGTGATCATGGACGGATACGTGAAAAAGCACCTCAAAGAGCTCCGCCGTGCAAGTAGGAAGCGCAAGAAGCGCCCAAAGGATTGGGCAGAGAAGGAACACAAGAACACTTTCCTCCGGTGGCTCCAAAAGCGTAAGAACATTCCCCGTGAGAGATGATGCAGAGACTGTGAAGAAGCTTGTGTCAGGGCCGTCCATGCAGGTCACCACGTGGCAAGGGTATGATGTCAACGGGTACAGGTTCCACACAAAAGAAAAGGACAAGAAGAGTGCATCACAATAAAGCGGCGGTGTTCGATATGAGGGCAGGAACGGCGTGGACAGGGGAGAAGATGACATGCTTCGCACAAGTCAAAAGAAATATGGGAACTTGACTATGGCGGTAACCTCTGGGTAACCGTTTTTCGTTGCCCGATGGGTCAAGCCTGCGGCAGTTCTAGTGGACGATTTTGGGCTAACCACCGTGAACCTTCAAAGTGTCTGGTACAAAGATGATCAGTGGGTGCTTGCATCAGATGCCGCACAAGTAGCCTACTACATGAACGCGGAGAACACAAATAGACATATTGTCGTGGCAGGAAAGCAGCGGATCGTGGGAGCTGATGGGGTCCAGAGTCCCGAAACATACAACAACTATGATGAGTTCCACCTCTTTTCAGATTTTCCAAAAAAGATGAAGGCACCGGAGGACGTAATCAATCCCGACAAGACTAAAATGATGCCATGGACCCGCCCGATGGCGAGAAGAAGACCACCAATGCACCGCACCAAAATGATATGTAGTTGCGGTTATTTTGATGTAAACAAAGTAGTCCAAAAACCAAATATCTCACACGAGTTTCAGAAACTACGGGGGGGAGACTAGTGATTTTTGAACTACACGTTTTGTAACACTTTCTCGTATGCAAAAATGACCTATATATGAAATATAGATCTTGATGAGTTATGAACTTTCCGTATTCATGACTATTTGAATCTTGGCCGTCTGGGGCTACGAAATGTCGTCCGAATGTGTAAAAAATTCAAATTTCAAATTTCGAGGCGTGAAAAGTTCGAAAAATGAAAAGTTGACACGCCGCGGGCATCCTAACCATTTTATAACAATTTATAACAATTTATAACAATTTATAACCATTTTATAACAATTTATAACAATTTATAACCATTTTATAACATTTTATAACAATTTATAACAATTTTTAACAATTTATAACCATTTTAACAATTTATAACCATTTTATAACAATTTATAAGAATACTTATCTCTTTATTCTGAAAATATTACATGCGGCGGGCATCCTAACCCGCCCCGCCACGGTTAACATTAACCGTGGCGGGCATCCTTACCGCCCGCCACGGTTAATATTTTGCGTGGCGGGCATCGGTTAAGTCTCCGCCTATAAAACCGACGTGCCCCGCTCCCGGACGCCAAGTCTTCGACGGGGATTCCATTCGACCCGAAGGGCTGCCGGATTTTTTTTCCCCCCGCCGCCGCCCGCCATCGCCACCGCCACCGTCCTCGCCCCCCTCCCGCCGGCCCCGTCCCGCCCCGCCCCCGCCCCCGCCGCGCCTCGCCCTCGCCCCGTCATCCTCCTCTACTCCGCCGTCCCGAAACCCTAACGCCCGCCGCCGTCGTCGTCGCGGCTGTCTCCATCCGCCGTGGTGCCCGTGGTGCCCGCCCCCCGTCCGCCGTGGTGCGCGGTGCCGCCCCCGTCCGCCGTCCCGTCCCGGCCGGCCCGCCCCCATCTCCGTCCTCGCCCCATGCGCCGCCGTCCCGTCCGCCGCCGGAACCTAACTCCGCCACCGCGCTCGTGGTGCTCATCGTGGCCGCTTTACTGGTGCTGTCCGTGGTCTTTGCACGGTGCTCGTCCGTGGTGCTCGTGGTGCTCGTGGTGCTTTGCTGTCCCCGGCCTTCCCCATCCCCTGCTCCATCTTCTTCTCCTCCGGTGGTGCTGTCCGCCGGCGTGCCCGATACTCCATCTTCTCCTCTACACCGCTTCTAGATCCATTGAGCGAGGTTTGAAATATAATTGTTGCCAATTTTGCCTGTGATGCAAACCCACTATGAATTTTGGTTATGTCGTGCTCGAATTTTGCCGCTTGTGATGCAACCCAATCCGAATTAATTGAGATAATTAGCGTCGTATGTGCCACGCACGTGATGCGATAGTGGATAATCCGAGCATTTGAGTGTATCCGCCACGGATTTGTGATGCAAAATTGGATAATCTCGAGCATATTTGTTTTTGATTTCTCTCAAAACCGACACTATATGCAATTTCTTGGCTAGTGTAATTTGGACATCTTCTAATTTCAATTCCTATATGCAAAGTGGACTTTGATTTCTCATGACATATATTCCAATTTCTTGGCTTGCTTTGATTTCTCATGACATATGTTTGTCAAGTTGATAATATTCACTTAAAAAGTAAATACACTCAAAATTGGCTCTATGTCAAACTGTTAGCTAGTGCCTTAGCTAGTCTTTGTCCATGAACTTCTATGTTGTCTTTGTATATATGTCCTTTTTTCTCAATACTTTGATTTCTCATTCTATATATATATATATATATGTGTTGTACCTATCTCATCTTTGTCAATGCCTTTGGATGCCTACATCCTTAACCGGTGGAAACAACAATAGCCTATTTGCTACCTTATTTCCGTCAATGCTAAGCATATGTTTGGCCTAATTCCTCTGTTTTTATCTCACTGCTTGTGATTCTGGACTGTTGGTTACGTAATTTTCTTGCTAGATGCTATAAACTTGGTTAAACTGAGATGCTCCTTACTTGCCTAGACTTGGCTAGACTTGGTTGTTGGGTCCCTATTTCACTATCTCAATGTTGATGGCCTAATTAACTTGAGTTCTTAGCTTACATGTTGAATCAATTAAACTGCCATGTGATTCCTACTATCATGGTTTGTCAAGGTCCCCCTACTATCATGTTTAAACTGATCCAAACTTAGCTAGTTCCTTAGCTAGTGCTGTCCATGAACTTCTGTGATACTTAGCTGTAAACTGATCCAAACCTAGCTATTGTTGTTTTGAAACTTGGCATGGGGCTGTTTTTTTTTCTCATATGTCGATATTGCCCTAAACTCTACTACTATTTTTTAAGCTTGGCATGGGGCTGTTGTTTTGAACATATATGCAATGATGTGAACCCATTAGTGCTGAGGCAGTGGCATATATGCAATGAAAAGAACTTAATTATTGGGGCTGAGGCAGCGGCTATGATGATTGAATGTCCCCCTATACTTGGAAGCTTCTAAACTAGGACGGCTTGTACAAAGCAACCAGTTTAGAAGCGATGTGATCACAAGGGGGCTATATCTGAGCCAATCTTTTTATTTCTTTCTTTCAGCAATTTTGAATTAGTTTGTCTACTCGGCCTATATACTAGTACTAAAGCACTATCCACCGACGTTGGCCTTGGGAAACCCCCGAGCATCGCGGCGGCGTCCGTGGCATGAGCTCCGGAAGAGTTGGGTGACGGTGGGCTCGTGGCGGTCGGATCTTCGCCTCGCATCACACGAGGCGAGAGGTACAAGGAGGGTGCGAGACGGGAAGGGCGTGATGAGGCCTTGCAAAGCAAATGATCACCCAGTCCATCAAAGAGGCCCTCACGAGCAACGACCCCGGATGGTCGAAGTCCGGAAGCAGATGTTCCGCAACGCTGGTATGCGGTGCCCACCCAAAGCAGCCCAAAGAAGCACCTCGCTCTTGACAGACGGGACCCCGGTGGATGATATCACCGAAGAGACACGGTGCGTATTGTTGATACCGTCGGCAAGGGGTTGGGCAAGAGGAAGCCAATGGCCGAGGGGGTGGTATTTCCTCCCGGATCTTGCAAAGAGTACGGCGCCACGAGATCCCTCCGAATGTCTTTGAAGTCAACATTGGGTACGTGGCGCGCGAGAACATGAAGACGGGAGCTGGACTATCCCGGTCATAACGAGGTGAACACTCTAGGAGCTGCTCTGTGTTACAACGTGCTATGGCCGAAGGTGGACATTGAGCTGAAGATGTCGAAATTGACTCCACCTTAGGCTCGCCAAAGAAGACAAAGAGCGGACCCAAGTACGCCACCGACCCCTATGGTGACTCTTCCGATGATGATGAAGATTGTGGGGACGGCGGAGGCAACGACCCTCCTCATGGTTCCTGTACCCCCCCTGCTAAGGACCCGGCACAAGACGAGCCTAAGGAGCCGACACCGAAGGAGCCGACACCTGAGGAGCCTAAGGAGGCGGCACCTGAGGAGCCGGCACCTGAGGAGCCTAAGGAGCCGACACCTCAGGAGCCAACACCTCGGGAGCCGAGGCACATGAGGGGCAGCCGATATACGTGGAAGCAATCGGCGAAAACACGTTGCTGTGTCCCGAGGAGAGAGTAGGGAGCGAGACACCCATCTACACTCAAGGCCTCCAATGGACAACACCTCAAGCACCGGGAAGCGTAAAAGGAGCTGGACCTAGCAAATGCCCTCCACCACCGAAGAAGCCGACATTCGATGAAGAGGAGGTCGTAGCCGACAAGTACCCTAAACCCAAGAGGCCCCCAGTAATAGATGTTCGATCCGAAAGGTATGCCCCGCTGAAACAACGAGTTGTACTATGTTATTAGCTACTTCTTTTCGCAACCGTAGCTAACATTTGTACCGCCGCTTTTGCAGGCCAAAATCCCCACCTTATGTCGGGTTTGTCTCGGAAGAATGCCCCGGCTCGTTCGAGTTTGGGAAGTTCATGATCCCAAAGGCCCAGCTCATCGATGCCGAGGACTGGGAGACTCGGAAGTTCCATGCGTGGTACATAGAGTGCGCAAAGCGTGGATTGCATACCTTCAGTGTCCTTCTTCCTAAGGAGTGCTTCCACTACCACACCGATCTCCAGTTCTTGGTTACATTCGATGACATGTCGAGACTACTTCGTCGACAGGACATTGACGTTGCCCAAGTCACCTTGTTTACGATGTAAGCGCAATTTTACTTGCACATGTCCCTTGCATCCGTATATAGATTCTTTGTTTCAAAGGTACCTATGCCACAGCCACATGTCCTTGTAGGTTGAGCGCCGATGCAGGCCACAAGTTAAAGAATGGTATTATTTACCTCTCTCCATGGCACATCTGTGAGAGACAGGTCATCGGTTATAAGCTAAGAGCGGACCATCCCGACCTGGTGAACTTGACGGACGAGGAAAGACAGAAGATCTGGGATAAGAACGAAAGAGCTAAGAAGTTGGAGGTAGCAGAGTACGTCATATCAGCGATGAAAAAGGTCAAGGAAAATGGGTATCGATGTATTCTGGCGCCTTACCAATACGGAATGGGGCTCGTAGGACATTGGATCTGTTTCATGATCTTTCCTCAGGACGGGAGGGCCGTTGTCTTTGACTCACTACGAGGCACAAACCCGCACGGCTACCGACAATTCGAAAAAATCTTGAGATTGTAAGTGATCGATGAACTCCTTATTCAATTACTAGAGTCGAATATCATATATCGTTGACAATATAGTGCATTTCGTACAGCGCTTACAAGCAATACTTGAAGGATCCGAACTGCTAGGATCGATGATCCCGTAGTGTAAGGAGCGCAATGGAGATACACTCAAAATCAAGCGAGATTTCCCGGTACGTAAATGAAACATAGTTTTTCTTAGTACGACTACCTAGCTATAGCTTCGATATTACTAATAACACGGGTTTATTGTGTGCGGTGCCTCAAACAACCGACAGATCAAACTTGTGTGGATTCTTCGTGCCCGTGAGTTCCTCGGGGCACGCAAAAAGGTACAAATCCAGCTACCGACAGCTCAAGGACTCAAAGAACCAAAGTGGAAAGGGGTACTACAAAAGGCAACCGACGAGATGCGGTTCAGGGCGACAAGATCGGACATCTCCAAGTTCGTTCTAGACATGGTAGTTCACGAAGGCCACCGTACTTCAATGTGGGACAAAGTGAGCTGGGCTGTGTTTGTAGAGTATGCGCAGCTAAGGAGATGGGAAGAGCTAGGTCTTAAGGACTATCTTCATCCAATCAACATATAGCTCGTAATTTTTGTATAGATGTTGTAATTAACTAGTACATGTTGGATATGAACAAATGGATCGATCGATCGGTGAAACTTGTATATATGAATCGATGTATATATATGTATATATGATATATATTAGAGTATCTGTCTTTCTTATATATATGTGTGTATGGATTGATAGATGTATATATATATGTATATATATATATATATATATATAGTATATATATATATATATATATGTGTGTATATATATATATATATGTATATATATATATATGTATATATATATATATATGTATATTATATATATGTATATATATATATATATGGTATTTTATTTTTTTAAAAAAAATTCCGTGGCGGGCAACATAACCCGCCCGCCACGCATAATAAACTTAACCGTGGCGGGCGGCGTAACGCGCCCGCCACGATAACATACTTTTGCATGGCGGGCGCGTTATGTTGCCCGCCACGGCTTGATTCTTATGCGTGGCGGGCACGGCCACCCGCCACGCAAAAAGGTCACGATTAACCGTGACCTTTCGTTAGTGACGGGCAGCTATGCCCGCCACGCAAAACGTTTTCTGCCCGCCACAAAAAAGATTTTTGGTACTAGTGCGAGTTTATCGGGATAAATTCCACAAATTACACCGAGAGTGAACGGGTGCGTATTTACATCAAAAGTCCGCTCCCCGTGATTGTTGTAGACCCCACTTCATGATAAAAAAAGAGTCATTCGTCATATATATGAAGCAATATAGGGACTTGAATAAATGTAACCATATATATAGTACATACCAGGGAATACATGTACATGCGATTTGCGGGTTCGCGATCGGTCATATTATGTTCATGTTTTTATCTCGCCCAAACCCCGCACAATAGAACAAAAAACTTAGACTATTAATTAACACATAAGCAAAGGGAAGGAAATTCTTGAGTATATATATAATTGACGAGGTTTCTGCAATTACCCCTGGACTATTTGGATCATATCTTCGTACCAATCTCGGGGCCATCTCAACGAGTCAAAGATTGTGAGATGACTTTTTGTTTGCTCGATGTGAAACAATATCCAAAGTGTCCACTGCATGTGTAAACGGTTGAGCTAGCTATAAAGAAAGGTTATTGCGAAGAACATGATCGTCAATGTTAGGAACACTCACTTGAATCCATAGGGGAACATTACTACCCTCTTGTCATGGTGTAACTCGAGGAACATCTTTATATTTTTCTCTATGTCTACTTTCAAACCATGTATTGTTCCGGGTTTTTGTACACGATATAAGGATCAATGAATCCAATATCGATGACGCTCCTTGATTCGTAAATGTTGAATCCAATGTCTACATATATGGTGAGAAAGAGTATGGGATTAGACACATACATATATTATCGGGATATATTGACGTATTAGTAAAACAGAGAAAGAATCACTTACAAACAATAGATGCCGAGGATGCTTTTTGCCGAGGGAGGTCCGGTGGAATAGTTGGTGCAATTCACAAAAATCAACCCACAACACGTCATCGCCCGTTCCCCATTGACGTATTCACTACAATTCATTTTTGATATAGCAAATTACATAGCAATTTTAAAACTTTTGAAAAATATAATTTAACTACACATTGCTGTACTCCACACTATAAAAATATGTAACCTAAAAAATTTTACCTTTTTCTATTGACTAGCTAGGATAATGTAGTTAATAATCAATAATCCATTAATGCAAAATTGTTGCCATTAAATAAAATAATTAAATATAATGTATTTTGATAGGAAAATTATTTTTACATTATCGTACGTAAAAATTCTCACATTACTTGTTTTTAAAAATATATTCGAGCATTGTCAAACATTGTCAAATGGAACACACTAATAAAAATGTTCGGTCATAATTATTACATATAGGGTTGTCTCAAAATACGATATTAAACAAACACTAAATTAAGTTGGCTTCTATCTTGTCCATGGAGTGTCTTCTTCATTGAGTAAGATGCGAGGGATCCTTGCTCACTTTGAAGGGCACAATTACGATTTGCTTCTCATAATCTTTCGACATGTCCGACTTGTCCTCAATTCCTACGATGTTTGATTTACGGAAGAACTATGTGGCGCCTGGGCTCATCATTTGTTGGCTCCTTGTTGTTTTTCCCTTTCTTAGGTTTTGTAGCCATGTCTTTGACATAGAATACCCGACGTACATCTTTGGCGAGGACAAATGGTTCTTCTTTATAATCTGTGTTTTTTAGATCCATTTGTTGTCAGTCCATAATCTGGGTCAATGCTAAAGCCTTGCTTCCGATCAACTTCACCCACTGGCACTTAAACAAAGGCACCTTGAAATTACCTCCATAGTCTAGTTCCCATATGTCCTCTATGCAGCCATAATATGTTTCCTTCACCCCATTTGGGTCTTCGGCATCTATTCGAACACCACTTTGTTTTGGTTGGTGCTCCTTTTATCCTGGGATCTTGTGTAAAATGTGCTACCATTTATTTCATACCCTTTGTATGTGAGGACATGCCACGATGGTTGTGCAGCCAACCTATATAGCTGCTCCGGAAGACTCTGATCACCTTGACATTTTTTTTTCAACCAGCCGATAAAACTTGACAAGTGCTCACGCCTAATCGATTCCTCATCCATGTCAGGAAACTTTGATCGTATTAGCTCCTTATGTTCTTCGATATACGGACGCACCAAAGTCTTTGTTTGGCGAAGCGTGTATTGTGCTTTATCAAAATTATTATCCTCCATCTTGATATATGTTCTCTTTCCTAGTGTTCTCTTTCCTAGTGTCCCCTTTCCACTTAGCCTCCCCTCATGTCGTGATTCAGGGACACCAATTGGGTCAAGGTTGGGAATAAAGTCAACACAGAACTCAATGACCTCCTCTGTTCTGTAGCCCTCGGCGATGCTTCCATCTGGGCAAGCCCGGTTGTGAACATATTTCTTCAAGACTCCCATGAACCTCTCAAAAGGGAACATGTTGTGTAGGAACACGGGACCGAGAATAGCAATCTCTTTGACTAGGTGAACTAGGAGGTGTGTCATGATATTAAAGAAGGACGGAGGGAACACCAACTCAAAGCCGACAAGACACTGAACCACATCATTCTCGTAGCTTAGTTAATTCCTCGTGGATCGATTGCCTTCTCGAGATATTTCATTGAGAAATGCACATAGCTTCACGGCGCCGGGACGTACTTTTTTGGAGGTAGAATCCCTCTTAGCGCAACTAGAAGCAAGCTGCGTCATGAGCACGTGGCAATCATGGGACTTTAAGTGTTGAAATTTCTTCTCGGCACATTTATTATACGCTTTATATTTGAGGAGAATCCGGATGGTACCTTGATGCTATTTAGGCATTCAAACATGCTTTCCTTCTCTTCTTTGGTAAGACTAAAGCTAGCAGGGCCTAAGTATTGGCGTCCATCATCGTCCGATCGCGCTTCAGGTGTGTCCTTATGCTTCCCGTACACACCCATGAAGCCTAGCAGGTTGACACAAAGATTCTTTGTTAGGTGCATCACGTCAATTGCACTACAAACCTCTAGGACTTGCCAATAGGGTAGCTCCCAAAATATTGACTTCTTCTTCCACATGGGTGCGTGACCTTCATCGTCGTTTGGAGCGGGTATCTTGCCGGGTCCCTTCCCAAACACTACTTTGACATCGTTGACCATCTCAAAGTACATCATCGACGGTCCGGTTGCGAGGCTTGGCATTGTGGTCTGCGGTACCGTTGAAATGTTTGCCTTTCTTTCTTAACACGTGACTCTTGGGAAGAAATCGACGGTAGCCAGGGTACACGACCTTTCGACAGTTTTTCAAAAAAATACCCTTACAATCCCGTGCGTGCAAGCATTATATCCCTTGTTTGCAAGCATTATATCCCGTTGATTGTTTGTCAACCAAAGTCAAAGTGTTCCGTTTGTACTCACATACGTACACCGGGTTTACAAAAGAAGAAGTTGTCGTTTCGATGGGCTGCCGGGCCTTGGATGAGTATCGGCATCATAATGAATTTCCGCTTCATGCATAACCGGGGGAAGATTGTAGATACGCAGTAACGGGCCAGGTGCTATGGCTACTGTTCTGATCCCCGAAGGGGTTAAAACCATCCGTATTTAAGGCAAACCTCACGTTTCTTGCATCATCCGCAAAATCCTTAAATTCTGAATCGATTGCTCTCCACTTTGTGACCCATCGCGAGGGTGTCTCAACTTGCCGTCTATCTTACGGTCTTCTTTGTGCCATCGCAACAACTTTGTATGGTCCTTGTTTCTAAACAAACGTTTCAGGCGTGGTATTATCGGAGCGTACCACATAACCTTGGCAGGGATTTTCACCCTAGGCCTTTCGCCCTCAACATCACCGGGATCTTCTCGCCTCGATCTTATACCGTGATGCATGACATGTCGGACATTCATCTAACTTCTCGTTATCCTCGCCATAGTACAAGAAACAATCATTAGGACATGCATGAATCTTTTTGATTGTTAATCCCAAAGGACATACAACCTTCTTTGCTTCGTACGTGGTGGCGGGCAACTCATTGTCCTTCGGAAGCATCTTCTTTTGGATAGTCAATAAGCGGCTAAATGCATTGTCGAAACACCATTCTTCGCCTTCCACTACCGCAATTCTAGTGTGGTACCCAACTTTTTTCTCGCCTGAATCACGGCTTGGGTACAACAACTTCTTGTGGTCCTCTAGCATGCGCTTGAACTTCTTCTTCTCCTTTTATTTTTGCATTCATTCTGTGCTTCATGAATAGCCTGATCAAGCCCATCAGTAGGCTCATCTCCTGCTGGCACCTCCTCTTCATCTTCCTCCATTGCAATATTATTTATGACATCACCAAATGTTTCAGCATATTCAACAATAACATTGTCGTCATCCCCTCCTTCGTCTTCACCTTCTTCCATTGGACACCAGTCTCTCCGTGCTTGGTCCAACAAACATAGTTGGGCATGAATCCTGACTTATCTGAGGTGTAAATGAAGGATATGTGAGTTGGAAAACTCTCTCTTATTCCTACACAAGGCACATGGGCAGCACATAAAACCGTTTTCGCTTGTTTGCTTGGGCTGCACATAGGAACTCATGCACCCCACGCCCCGTACTCATCGTCGCGTCGATCTACGTTGTACATCAATTTCGCTTCATCGTAATTTTTAACATAATCATCATATGAAAAAGTAAACACAAGATACATTTGATTAAATACACAACATGCATGAATAGTACATTTTATTATTTTAGGACAGGTAGCCTACAACTTTTGTTTGCCAGCATACAACAAACTCTACTAAAGCGAGAAAGAAGAACTAGACATCAATTAAAGCGAGAACATCCTTCGTAGGGCACGGAGCAATGATCCTAAGAAAGTAATATTTTCGCCTGGCATCTCCTGAATCTCCATTGCTACACCTTGGTCATTGTTATTTGGAATATTTGCACCATGGTAGGCCGCCAAAGCTTTCAGCGTACGTGTTGTATTTTTGTAACAATTTCGAGGGTAGCGATGGACTGAGCATGGCAATCCGGCCAGGTTCGATAGATCCCCGGTGCGCGCCCAACATGCACTACGTACCATGCCATGTTTCCTACACATGTTAGTAAATTAAATTGATTCCTAATTTAGACAACAAATTAATGAAAAACACAATTTGGTAAATTAAGTTAACTTCCTCATTTCTCTAATCA
This sequence comes from Hyparrhenia diplandra, assembly GCA_015847255.1. Classification (NCBI taxonomy): domain Eukaryota; kingdom Viridiplantae; phylum Streptophyta; class Magnoliopsida; order Poales; family Poaceae; genus Hyparrhenia; species Hyparrhenia diplandra. The sequence goes on from JADLZK010005433.1 coordinate 47,667, forward strand.
AAAGAAAATTACAGAAACAACTATATTTATATAAAGTGCAAAAACATGAAATGAAGGATGAAAGGGGGGAGTGAAATTGCGAACCTTTATTCCCGGTTTGGTTGGGAAACCCGGAGTAAAGGGGGTTGTGCTGTTTTTTTTTTTTTTTTGGAAGAAAATCCGTTGAAAATTCGAAAGCGGGCGGGAGTATTTATAGGAGGGAAAACTATTCCCGGTTAGAGATACCAGCCAGGAGTAAAGGTTGAGCTTTACTCCCGGTTGGTATTAATACCAACCGGGAATAGATCTTTATTCCGGTTGGTATTACCAACCGGGAGTAAAGCTCAACCTTTACTCCCGGTTTGGGCCGCAAGCCGGGAATAGAGGTCCTGGCCGGGGAGGGGGCGCGCGGCGCACAGCCCTTTACTCCCGGCTGGGAACTAGAACCAGGAGTAAAGATACATTTACTCCCGGGTAAATTTCCAGCCGGGAGTAAACGCCATTTTAGCCTCTACACTAAAAATCAGTTCTGTAGTAGTGTGTTTTGTTTTGTTTGTTTTTGAAATTTATCACAATCCTTGTTTATTATATATGATATTGTGAGGGGACTCCTCCGGTACTCCTCTTTCTAAAAATTGCACATATGTCAAAGCAGCGCACTCATATTTAATTAAAGATTTTCTCAGTTATTATTCATTTGGTTCCCGATTCGGAACCTTCCGGCACAGCCCAAATCCAGTGCACTTGTGACGTGACCGCGCATCCATCTGGCGGCAGAGCAAGTGGCGGAGAGATGAGTTCCCCATGGCAACGGAGCTCCATATATTAACGGACTCTCTAGTAGGCCCTAGCACAAGTTGATCTGATCTCCGTCTCTGTTCTTTTTTTTTTTTTTTTTTGCGACACATCTCCGTCTCTGTTCGATGCCCGTAATTTTGTGCCATTCCGTACTTCCCTTTTGTGTGAGATCCTCCGTCGCCGCTCCATTCCGCGTGAGGAGGTCTGCCACCTCATCCTGATGATAGATGGTCATCATTTGTCGGCTTCACACTACAACAACAGTCTTTTGTAGGGGCCAATCATAAGGCATAGTAAGGGTGGTTTTCGTAACCGCCCATAACTGTCCGTTGCACCACCAACTGCCCCCTACTGTATGAGCCGCCCCTAAGAAGTACTCCAGAAAACATATTTTCAAAATTAAAAAAAATCACAAAACATTTTATTTTAATTGGGGGAGGACCCCATCGGCCAGCGCCCACCCGTCTCTGTCTCCATCGCAGCATTTTTCACGCACAAACGCGCGCTACGCGGCCGCCGGGATTCGAACCCGCGACCTGCTGCTCGAACACAACCCTCCCCACCACTTTGGAGTACATATTATACAAACCCGAGTGTAAATTGATTATTTGAGCCCCTAAACGGTTTCAAACTAAAAAGTGGTCAACTATAAAGTTTCATAACTTTTTGAGATCTACATTTCATATTTATGAAGTTTTTTCCGTCCGAGGTCGTTTACGAAATTTTAATTTCAAATTTGAGACATTTCAACACAACTTTTGTATGACTAGATAATTTCAAACTAAAAAGTGGTCAACTACAAAGTTTCATAACTTTTCGAGATCTACATTTCATATTTAGGAAGTTTTTCCGTCTGAGGTCGTTATGAAAATTTAATTCTTAGTGCCTCATATTAAAATTCGGCAACCCACTGTAGGGGCGCCTCAATATAGAGACGCCCCTACTATGGACAATGATAGGGGCGGCTGAATATTGAACCGCCCCCTGCTATTACTAGGGGCGGCTCAAAACAAAAACCGTCCCTACTGTGGTCACTGTAGGAGCGGCTCGTAACATGTCTACAGTAGGGGCAGTTCATATCACAGTAAGGGCTTGTACAAGGGAAGCGTTTCCATAGTAGGCTTTTGTAGTAGACCGTGGAAGAGGTTGGATGGAAGCAACCACCACCAAGGCAACACCCTCTAAATCAATTGTCTGGCGGCACCAAAGCAAAGCGTGGACCCGGCCGATCAGAAATTTGGAACCGAATTGGGTGGGGGAGGTGAGGACCTCCTCCCATTTTGCTCTAATATCTATATTAAGAGATTAGAGCATGAACCCTAATCTCTATATTAATCCTTCAACCTTAATCTCTATATTATGAGTTGAACCCTAATCTTTATTTTAAATTTTGTACCCTAATCTGTATATTAAGCCCCTAAACCCTAAACCCTACAAACTAAATTGAACCCTAATCTCTATATTATGCCTCTAAACTTATATTAAACCCTAAACCCTAATCTCTATATTAAATCCTAAACCCTAATCTCTATATTAAAGTTTATACCATAATTTCTCTATTTAGAGTAAAATGGGAGGAGGTCCTCATGGTGAGGACCTCCCCATCCAATTTATTCCCTAGCAGCTTACACCTCCTCTCCAGCAGTGCCTACGGCAGCGTCCAGGATGCAATTGTCGCGATGGTCGCGACACGACTTATGAGGGAGTTATTTGGACTACAAGATATTTGTAGCAAAATGGAATACCCTGGAACGTCACTAATTTCATTGAATAGCAAGATCGAACCTTCAAAAAAAATATATCTCATTATCATGGCGGTTGTAGGAAACGTTCAAGGAAATGCATATAAATATTCCCTCCATTTAAAAAAATAAAATAAAATTCTAGCATGGTATCAAATTAAAAGTACCTTGAGTTAGACTGACTATATAAGAATATAAATATTTATCATGAGATGTATTTTCATAATAAATAATTTGTGTCATAAACGTCAGTATTTTTCTATATATTTGAACAAAATTTAAGTATTGTAATAAAAAACACCTAAGATATTGCATTCTTTTTTGGAGCAGATGTAATCTTTGAGATTAGCTCAATTCTTGGTACTTACAGGTTTTATCAGTTTCCTCTATGCATGCCACATTACTGTAGGATACATGCATTTACCAGGCCAACACTATGATCCTTTATTTAGATGCTTTTACTTAACTCTGAACCATATTAAAACTCAGCCTACGGGAGATCTAATCTAACGAAAATATTATATATTGCATGCTTCTGGAGTTTTGGATATATATATATACATGTTATGTTTAATAAATGGATGTTTTATTGTAGATATTGATGAGTGCCAACACCAAGATAAGTACCCATGCCACGATTGTCCTACGGGTACCCAAGGAAATGTGCAGAATGCCAGAAATACATTTGGTTCAGTTCAAACACATTTTAATTTTTATTTATGGAACCCACAACTTTTATTCATCTCCTCTAAGTGACCTCATCATTTCTCCACTAAGTGATCTCACCGCTTTATTAATGAAGTTTTTTTGTTTTAGATTCATGTAAAGGTTGCAGCCACCGAAAAATGAATAAAATTACCATAATACCCTTCTGTATTTTTCTATCTTCTATGCCCTTTCTTCCTTGTCACGACCGTATAACTGTTTCTCAGTGCCTACAGCCGCCCCACAGCCGTGCCCATTTGTCGGACAATGGGAGCTTAGCTCTGAGCCGGTGGCCTAGAGGCCAGGCCCTATTCCCCTACGGTGGTGCCCGCTGGGTGGTGGCAGCGTTGTGGTGGCATGCCCGGCTTCGACCCGGCGATGAGTTTGGCCCGTCCATGGCTTCAACAGCCACCCATTCATCTCCTCCCGCAACAGATCAGTGCATACGCCGCCCGGCGTTGTTTGTCGGACAAAACTATCCCGTGGCCTAGAGCTTCTTCACCTGGCGTCGTGGTGGCAGCGGCGAGATTTTGGCCGGGCGAACAGATCACGAGCCACGCTTCTTCGGCGTCTTTTAGGAGACTACGACCTTGCCCTGTCTGCTGCTCGCGAGGGGGGCTTTTGCAAGATTCACGCTATACAGGGCGACTCCTGTAGACGGGTTGTACATGCCCAAAGTAGCGCGTTTATTAAGACTAAAACATGACTATGATAAACATCCATCATTTCCAATAAATTTGTTATAAATATAATCTTTTGTGACATATAATTGTCATGTTATACCAAAATTGTCATGTTGTCAAAACCGACAGGATAACCCTTTGTTCCCGTCGGTTTTCTAAAAACCATCACGTATTTCCAGAGCTGACAGGAATTCTCCACAGCCTGGTAGTGCTCGACTCCTCTAGCGACCATTGCTAGCAATTATATATTTCCTTCATTTCAAATTGTAACTCGTTTTGGTTCTTTTAGATACATAGTTTTTGGAATAGAGAGAGTAACAATTTTGATAGATTGTTCACCATAGTATCAACATAATGCTTTTCCTGGGTCAACTGAACTTGGATACATTATAACTAATTTCCCATTACCATATCTTTGTAGGAATTTCGGTCGGAGTTTTGGTTGCGCTGATCGCTTTTCTTGCCACCGAAGTTTTCCGCCACAAGGCGAGCAAGAAAAGACAAGGCTACTTTGAGCAGCACGGAGGCCAGATGCTGTTACGGATTCTTCAAACAGAGCAAAATAACATCTCCTTCACCCTATACGACAGAAAGGACCTAGTGAAGGCCACACGTGGCTTCCACAAGGACAACATCGTCGGGGAAGGAGCACATGGCAGCGTCTACAAGGCCACCCTTGGCGGCGCTGCTGCTGTTGCATCATCATCCAACACCGTGGCGGTGAAGAGGTGCAAGCAGATTGATGAGACCAGGACGAAGGAGTTCGTCCAGGAGCTGGTCGTGCTCTGCCGCGTCAACCACCCAAACATCGTCAGGCTCCTCGGCTGCTGCCTCCATTTCGAGGCACCCTTGCTGGTGTACGAGTTCGTGCCCAACGGGACCCTAGGTGATCTGCTCTATGGCAGGAGGCCTCAGTGCCGTGTGACACTGCCAACAAGGCTGAGGATCGCCGCGGAGACTGCGGAGGCCCTGGCGCACCTCCACTCACCACCGCACCCGACGCTCCACGGCGACATCAAGCCTCAGAACATTCTGCTCGGCAAAGAATTGGTGGCCAAGGTGTCTGACTTTGGTTGCTCAACTATCAACGACAACGTGCAGGTGGTGCCCAAGGGCACGCTCGCCTATCTCGACCCTGAGTTTCTCAAGGACTTCCAGATAACCAACAAGACCGACGTCTACAGCTTCGGCGTTGTCCTGATTGAGCTCTTGACTGGTAAGAACCCACAGGTCAAAGAATGGAAGAACCTGACCGTGATGTTTCAGGACAGCATGGCAAATGGTACCATTGATAATCTCCTAGACGCTGACATAGTCGAGGAAGCGAGCATGGAACTGATCTATGCAGCTGCGAAGTTAGTGAGCCGATGCATCGCTGCTCCAGGTAAGGCAAGGCCGGCCATGGGACAGGTCGCTGAGGAGCTCCGGCAATTTTCTGATGAAATGCCGGAAAGCCCTGAGGCGCGGGTGGCTCTCGAGTTTGTGGATCGCAGGTATAAGAATGCTGCCACTGAAGGCCAGGCAACGGGATTTTCTAATCCTACAGCTCTGAGCATAGAACTCGCAAGATGATGTATATGAAATTATGGTTTTAAATAGTGGGCTATAGATGCACTATAGCGCCACTAGCTATGTAAAAAAATCACATTACAGACGCGTGTTCAGGGTCATTACAGATGCGCTTTAGTTAAGCTTCTGTAGTAAGGCGTTATTATTACATAGGCGCAAAAAAGGGTTGTTGCTGCTCGAGAGAGACCACACTAAGGTATTGTCATATGTGCCTCTATGTTAGCTAAGACTGCTATACTGTATAGCTTTACCTTTAATGTAGCGCGTTATTTCAGTTTTTGCTATAATAGTAATAACAATCTAGTTATTGTATACTTATATTTTGTTTCAAAGTTCATTATTTTTTGTAAACGTGAACAATTGAGATTCAAGAATTATGTTGTAATATCATATTTAGTAGTTTTGTAGACTTCTAAAACCGTTGAAACGTATTTGTGTATTTACGATTGTCGTGTTATGTGAATGAAGCACTTATATTTTCATGGTTTTCTTAGTATACTACTCCCTCCACACCATTTTACCGGCTGCAAGAGGCTCCATAGCAGATACCAAATGCCGGGGGATTAAAATTGCCTCGCGCATGCATGCTTGTATTAGCTCCGTTGCCGACCTGTACAAACGAAAACGTAAAACTGGAGCGCTTTTCTCTCGTTCCCAATCTAATATACGAAGCGTAACCCGCGTAGTTCACGCCACGAATGAGTCGTTCACTGCAAGCAGCTTGGCCATCTTTCTCGCCGGTGGACACTCTGCATGCGTTAGTCATCGCTCGTGGTGCAGCAGAAAGATTGATTTTTTTTTTCTCGAACGTGCATTGCACGGAATTCATTAAGACGAAGAGAAAGTTTTTGAATTACAACAGTAACAAACAAAATAAAAAATAAAACAGCAGTAATCCCGGGATTACCGCACGACCGTCCAAGGGCAACAAGAGATTATGATTACAAATAAACTAATCGGCGACTCAACTTAGAGGCAATCCAGGCGGATCACTGCACCTACGCATCCAGGCCGGCCAGAAAGATTGTGAAATCAGTGCGGCGGAATGGATTGGCGAGATTGAGAAATTAGTGCGAAAGATTTAACGAAATGATATAGATGTATAACCCTCGGCCAGTTTGGATCCTTGGAATTTAATTCATTGTGATAAGTTTAATTTAAGCTAGGCTATATGCTTAATTTAATGGAATGGAGTTGAGAGTGCAAAGTGCAAAGGGCAAAGTGTAAACATAACATGGTGATAGGCTTCCTCAACCACATAACATACTTAATTTAATGGAATTCAATTCCTATCTCCCACCCTATTAATTTGAGGTAGGCTTATTTGTGAACTTTGGAAAGTTAGGGAATCTCAAATTTCAAATTAAATAGCTTAATTTATTAAGTAGATTCCAATTCCTCCAAATTCAAGGGTTCCAAACGGACAAAGAATTATAGGATTTGTTTTTCAAGTATTGACTATATTGTGCACGAAAACTGCATTGGCCAACGCTGAGGTATGTCTCATGTAGTCTCGTCCCTTGGGCCAAAAACAAAATAAGTGTCATCCCTAGGCCCAGGGTGAAAATAAAACCCTTGGAGGGCTCGCTACACCACCCATACGTGCCAACCGAGCCCATGCCTAAACGAGCCCTGCCAGTGCCAAAATTCACATATTTGTCGTGCCGTGTGAGAGCGATACGGACAACCTAGTACGCGGCGCACGTCTCATCTAGAGTCTAGCTAAACAAAAGCAACAAACCCAGAATAATGCATCGTTGCCGGAGTCCTCTGCCTTCACAAGCATGCACTTGGCCATCGTCGTCTCGGGATGTCAGATGTGGAGTGTGACTCGGTGGTAAGGAAACAATATATACCTTCGACGACGCACGCGCAGTGACAAACATCTTGCGCGGATTCAGGGATCATCCCCAACAACTCCGACGCGGACCTCCGGTTTAACAAGGCGGTTCGCAGGCCGGCAACTTTGTCGCTTGCAACCCTTGCACCAGTCGAAGACAGATGTAGCGTGTCAACAAAGAAAAATGGACGACATCTCGTGATCTATAT
>JADLZK010005434.1:0-16656 GCA_015847255.1 Hyparrhenia diplandra
CTAACAACATCTAACCTATCCACCCCTAACTTCCTATGTACCTTTCTTGTCGTTTCCCCTTCTTATTTCGACATGAATTAGGTCCACCCGAGATTTTTGATGGAATTCCAAGATATTGCCCTAAACAAGTGCTACTTTGGGGCCTATGACAAGTGATTCTTAGAAAAACTCTCTAATGGTCCACTTATTCAAATTTAGGTTCTCTAGGGTTAGGCATTTGATTCACAACCGTGAAAAAAGTCTAGCTCGATTCTATAGCAGGATTGGAAACTTCTCTTTGTTTTGAGTTCGCTACTGAAATTAGCGCCAGCAGATTTCTATTGTCACATCTAGAAACATATATCAACGGTTGGGGAACGCAATGTAATTGATCCTAACAACATCTAACCTATCCACCCTAACTTCCTATGTACCTTTCTTGTCGTTTCCCTTTCTTATTTCAGTAATTAGGTCCACCAGAGATTTTGATGGAATTCCAAGATATTGCCCTAAACAAGTGCTACTTTGGGGCCTATGACAAGTGATTCTTAGAAAAACTCTCTAATGGTCCACTTATTCAAATTTAGGTTCTCTAGGGTTAGGCATTTGATTCACAACCGCGAAAAAGTCTAGCTCGATTCTATAGCAGGATTGGAAACTTCTCTTTGTTTTGAGTTCGCTGAAATTGGTGCAGTCTCTATTGTCACATCTAGAAACATATATTAACAGTTGGGGAACGCAATGTAATTGATCCTACCAACATCTAACCTATCCACCCTAACTTCCTATGCACCTTTCTTGTCGTTCCCCTTCTTATTTCAAAACGTAGGTCCACCAGAGATTTTCGATGGTATTCCAAGATTTTGCCCTAAACAAGTGCTACTTTGAGGCCTATGACAAGTGATTCTTAGAAAAACTCTCTAATGGTCCACTTATTCAAATTTAGGTTCTCTAGGGTTAGGCATTTGATTCACAAACCGTGAAAAAAGTCTAGCTCGATTCTATAGTAGGATTGGAAACTTCTCTTTGTTTTGAGTTCATACTCCTATCTCTATTGTCACATCTAGAAACATATATTAACGGTTGGGGAACGCAATGTAATTGATCCTACCAACATCTAACCTATCCACCCTAACTTCCTATGTACCTTTCTTGTCGTTCCCCTTCTTATTTCAAGAATTAGGTCCACCCGAGATTTTCGATGGAATTCCAAGATATTGCCCTAAACAAGTGCTACTTTGAGGCCTATGACAAGTGATTCTTAGAAAAACTCTCTAATGGTCCACTTATTCAAATTTAGGTTCTCTAGGGTTAGGCATTTGATTCACAACCCCGTGAAAAAGTCTAGCTCGATTCTATAGCAGGATTGGAAACTTCTCTTTGTTTTGAGTTCGTGCTGAAATTGGTGCCAATAGTCTCTATTGTCACATCTAGAAACATATATCAACGGTTGGGGAACGCAATGTAATTGATCCTAACAACATCTAACCTATCCACCCTAACTTCCTATGCACCTTTCTTGTCGTTCCCCTTCTTATTTCAAAATTAGGTCCACCAGAGATTTTCGATGGAATTCCAAGATATTGCCCTAAACAAGTGCTACTTTGAGGCCTATGACAAGTGATTCTTAGAAAAACTCTCTAATGGTCCACTTATTCAAATTTAGGTTCTCTAGGTTAGGCATTTGATTCACAACCGAAAAAAAGTCTAGCTCGATTCTATAGTAGGATTGGAAACTTCTCTTTGTTTTGAGTTCGCTTTGAAATTAGCGCCGCTAGCCTCTATTGTCACATCTAGAAACATATATCAACGGTTGGGGAACGCAATGTAATTGATCCTAACAACATCTAACCTATCCACCCTAACTTCCTATGTACCTTTCTTGTCGTTCCCTTCTTATTTCAAGAATTAGGTCCACCAGAGATTTTTGATGGAATTCCAAGATATTGCCCTAAACAAGTGCTACTTTTGAGGCCTATGACAAGTGATTCTTAGAAAAACTCTCTAATGGTCCACTTATTCAAATTTAGGTTCTCTAGGGTTAGGCATTTGATTCACAACCGTGAAAAAAGTCTAGCTCGATTCTATAGCAGGATTGGAAACTTCTCTTTGTTTTGAGTTCGCGCTGAAATTAGCGCCAGCATCTCTATTGTCACATCTAGAAACATATATTCAACGGTTGGGGAACGCAATGTAATTGATCCTACCAACATCTAACCTATCCACCCTAACTTCCTATGTACCTTTCTTGTCGTTCCCCTTCTTATTTCAAGAATTAGGTCCACCAGAGATTTTGATGGAATTCCAAGATATTGCCCTAAACAAGTGCTACTTTGGGGCCTATGACAAGTGATTCTTAGAAAAACTCTCTAATGGTCCACTTATTCAAATTTAGGTTCTCTAGGGTTAGGCATTTGATTCACAACCGCGAAAAAAGTCTAGCTCGATTCTATAGCAGGATTGGAAACTTCTCTTTGTTTTGAGTTCGCTGAAATTGGTGCCAAGCAGTCTCTATTGTCACATCTAGAAACATATATATAACACGGTTGGGGAACGCAATGTAATTGATCCTACCAACATCTAACCTATCCACCCTAACTTCCTATGCACCTTTCTTGTCGTTCCCTTCTTATTTCAAAGAATTAGGTCCACCAGAGATTTTCGATGGTATTCCAAGATTTCACCCTAAACAAGTGCTACTTTGAGGCCTATGACAAGTGATTCTTAGAAAAACTCTCTAATGGTCCACTTATTCAAATTTAGGTTCTCTAGGGTTAGGCATTTGATTCACAACCGTGAAAAAGTCTAGCTCGATTCTATAGTAGGATTGGAAACTTCTCTTTGTTTTGAGTTCAAGGCTGAAATTAGCGCCAAGCAGCCTCTATTGTCACATCTAGAAACATATATCAACGGTTGGGGAACGCAATGTAATTGATCCTAACAACATCTAACCTATCCACCCTAACTTCCTATGTACCTTTCTTGTCGTTCCCCTTCTTATTTCAAGAATTAGGTCCACCAGAGATTTTTGATGGAATTCCAAGATATTGCCCTAAACAAGTGCTACTTTGAGGCCTATGACAAGTGATTCTTAGAAAAACTCTCTAATGGTCCACTTATTCAAATTTAGGTTCTCTAGGGTTAGGCATTTGATTCACAAATGAAAAAAGTCTAGCTCGATTCTATAGCGTGATTGGAAACTTCTCTTTGTTTTGAGTTCACTGAAATTGGTGCCGCCAGTCTCTATTGTCACATCTAGAAACATATATTAACGGTTGGGGAACGCAATGTAATTGATCCTACCAACATCTAACCTATCCACCCTAACTTCCTATGCACCTTTCTTGTCGTTCCCCTTCTTATTTCAAGACGTAGGTCCACCGAGATTTTCGATGGAATTCCAAGATTTCGCCCCCTAAACAAGTGCTACTTTGAGGCCTATGACAAGTGATTCTTAGAAAAACTCTCTAATGGTCCACTTATTCAAATTTAGGTTCTCTAGGGTTAGGCATTTGATTCACAACCGTGAAAAAGTCTAGCTCGATTCTATAGCCGGATTGGAAACTTCTATTTGTTTTGAGTTCGCGCTGAAATTGGTGCCAGCCAGTCTCTATTGTCACATCTAGAAACATATATTAATGGTTGGGGAACGCAATGTAATTGATCCTACCAACATCTAACCTATCCACCCTAACTTCCTATGCATCTTTCGTGTCGTCCCCTTCTTATTTCAAGACGTAGGTCCACCCGAGAGATTTTCGATGGTATTCCAAGATTTCGCCCTAAACAAGTGCTACTTTGAGGGCCAATGACAAGTGATTCTTAGAAAACTCTCTAATGGTCCACTTATTCAAATTTAGGTTCTCTAGGGTTAGGCATTTGATTCACAACCGCGAAAAAGTCTAGCTCGATTCTATAGCAGGATTGGAAACTTCTCTTTGTTTTGAGTTCGTGCTGAAATTGGTGCCAACACTCTCTATTGTCACATCTAGAAACATATATTAATGGGTGGGGAACGCAATGTAATTGATCCTACCAACATCTAACCTATCCACCCTAACTTCCTATGCACCTTTCGTGTCGTTCCCCTTCTTATTTCAGTATGTAGGTCCACCAGAGATTTTCTATGGAATTCCAAGATTTCGCCCTAAACAAGTGCTACTTTGAGGCCTATGACAAGTGATTCTTAGAAAAACTCTCTAATGGTCCACTTATTCAAATTTAGGTTCTCTAGGGTTAGGCATTTGATTCACAACCGTGAAAAAGTCTAGCTCGATTCTATAGCAGGATTGGAAACTTCTCTTTGTTTTGAGTTCGCGCTGAAATTAGCGCCAGCAGTCTCTATTGTCACATCTAGAAACATATGTCAACGGTTGGGGAACGCAATGTAATTGATCCTAACAACATCTAACCTATCCACCCTAACTTCCTATGTACCTTTCTTGTCGTTCCCCTTCTTATTTCAGTAATTAGGTCCACCAGAGATTTTCGATGGAATTCCAAGATATTGCCCTAAACAAGTGCTACTTTGGGGCCTATGACAAGTGATTCTTAGAAAAACTCTCTAATGGTCCACTTATTCAAATTTAGGTTCTCTAGGGTTAGGCATTTGATTCACAACCGTGAAAAAGTCTAGCTCGATTCTATAGCAGGATTGGAAACTTCTCTTTGTTTTGAGTTCGCGCTGAAATTAGCGCCAGCAGTCTCTATTGTCACATCTAGAAACATATATCAACGGTTGGGGAACGCAATGTAATTGATCCTAACAACATCTAACCTATCCACCCTAACTTCCTATGTACCTTTCTTGTCGTTCCCCTTCTTATCAAAGTAATTAGGTCCACAGAGATTTTTGATGGAATTCCAAGATATTGCCCTAAACAAGTGCTACTTTGGGGCCTATGACAAGTGATTCTTAGAAAAACTCTCTAATGGTCCACTTATTCAAATTTAGGTTCTCTAGGGTTAGGCATTTGATTCACAACCGTGAAAAAGTCTAGCTCGATTCTATAGCAGGATTGGAAACTTCTCTTTGTTTTGAGTTCGTGCTGAAATTGGTGCCAACAGTCTCTATTGTCACATCCAGAAACATATATTAACAGTTGGGGAACGCAATGTAATTGATCCTACCAACATCTAACCTATCCACCCTAACTTCCTATGCACCTTTCTTGTCGTTCCCCTTCTTATTTTCAGCAATTAGGTCCACCAGAGATTTTCGATGGAATTCCAAGATTTTGCCCTAAACAAGTGCTACTTTGAGGCCTATGACAAGTGATTCTTAGAAAAACTCTCTAATGGTCCACTTATTCAAATTTAGGTTCTCTAGGGTTAGGCATTTGATTCACAACCGTGAAAAAGTCTAGCTCGATTCTATAGCAGGATTGGAAACTTCTCTTTGTTTTGAGTTCGCTACTGAAATTGGTGCCACTAGTCTCTATTGTCACATCTAGAAACATATATTAACGGTTTGGGGAACGCAATGTAATTGATCCTACCAACATCTAACCTATCCACCCTAACTTCCTATGTACCTTTTTGTCGTTCCGTTCCCCTTCTTATTTCAAGTAATTAGGTCCACCAGAGATTTTCGATGGAATTCCAAGATTTTGCCCTAAACAAGTGCTACTTTGAGGCCTATGACAAGTGATTCTTAGAAAAACTCCCTAATGGTCCACTTATTCAAATTTAGGTTCTCTAGGGTGAGGCATTTGATTCACAACCGTGAAAAAGTCTAGCTCGATTCTATAGTAGGATTGGAAACTTCTCTTTGTTTTGAGTTCGCGCTGAAATTGGCGCCAGCAGTCTCTATTGTCACATCTAGAAACATATATCAACGGTTGGGGAACGCAATGTAATTGATCCTAACAACATCTAACCTATCCACCCTAACTTCCTATGTACCTTTCTTGTCGTTTCCCTTCTTATTTCAAGTAATTAGGTCCACCAGAGATTTTCGATGGAATTCCAAGATATTGCCCTAAACAAGTGCTACTTTGGGGCCTATGACAAGTGATTCTTAGAAAAACTCTCTAATGGTCCACTTATTCAAATTTAGGTTCTCTAGGGTTAGGCATTTGATTCACAACCGTGAAAAAAGTCTAGCTCGATTCTATAGCAGGATTGGAAACTTCTCTTTGTTTTGAGTTCGCGCTGAAATTGGCGCCGGCCAGTCTCTATTGTCACATCTAGAAACATATATCAACGGTTGGGGAACGCAATGTAATTGATCCTAACAACATCTAACCTATCCACCCTAACTTCCTATGTACCTTTCTTGTCGTTCCCCTTCTTATTTCAAGAATTAGGTCCACCAGAGATTTTCGATGGAATTCCAAGATATTGCCCTAAACAAGTGCTACTTTGAGGCCTATGACAAGTGATTCTTAGAAAAACTCTCTAATGGTCCACTTATTCAAATTTAGGTTCTCTAGGGTTAGGCATTTGATTCACAACCGTGAAAAAGTCTAGCTCGATTCTATAGCGTAGGATTGGAAACTTCTCTTTGTTTTGAGTTCGCGCTGAAATTGGTGCCAATAGTCTCTATTGTCACATCTAGAAACATATATTAACGGTTGGGGAACGCAATGTAATTGATCCTACCAACATCTAACCTATCCACCCTAACTTCCTATGCACCTTTTTTGTCGTTCCCCTTCTTATTTCAAAGACGTAGGTCCACCGTGAGATTTTCGATGGTATTCCAAGATTTTGCCCTAAACAAGTGCTACTTTGAGGCCTATGACAAGTGATTCTTAGAAAAACTCTCTAATGGTCCACTTATTCAAATTTAGGTTCTCTAGGGTTAGGCATTTGATTCACAACCGTGAAAAAAGTCTAGCTCGATTCTATAGTAGGATTGGAAACTTCTCTTTGTTTTGAGTTCGCTTTGAAATTGGCGCCCGGCTAGATCTCTATTGTCACATCTAGAAACATATATCAACGGTTGGGGAACGCAATGTAATTGATCCTACCAACATCTAACCTATCCACCCTAACTTCCTATGCACCTTTCTTGTCGTTCCCTTCTTATTTCAGTAATTAGGTCCACCGAGATTTTCGATGGAATTCCAAGATATTGCCCTAAACAAGTGCTACTTTGAGGCCTATGACAAGTGATTCTTAGAAAAACTCTCTAATGGTCCACTTATTCAAATTTAGGTTCTCTAGGGTTAGGCATTTGATTCACAACCGTGAAAAAGTCTAGCTCGATTCTATAGCGTGATTGGAAACTTCTCTTTGTTTTGAGTTCGTGCTGAAATTGGTGCCAGTCTCTATTGTCACATCTAGAAACATATATTAACGGTTGGGGAACGCAATGTAATTGATCCTACCAACATCTAACCTATCCACCCTAACTTCCTATGCACCTTTCGTGTCGTTCCCCTTCTTATTTCAAGAATTAGGTCCACCAGAGATTTTCGATGGAATTCCAAGATTTCGCCCTAAACAAGTGCTACTTTGAGGCCTATGCCAAGTGATTCTTAGAAAAACTCTCTAATGGTCCACTTATTCAAATTTAGGTTCTCTAGGGTTAGGCATTTGATTCACAACTGCAAAAAAGTCTAGCTCGATTCTATAGCAGGATTGGAAACTTCTATTTGTTTTGAGTTCGCGCTTGAAATTGGTGCCGCTAGTCTCTATTGTCACATCTAGAAACATATATTAATGGTTGGGGAACGCAATGTAATTGATCCTACCAACATCTAACCTATCCACCCTAACTTCCTATGCACCTTTCGTGTCGTTCCCCTTCTTATTTCAAGAATTAGGTCCACCAGAGATTTTCGATGGTATTCCAAGATTTTGCCCTAAACAAGTGCTACTTTGAGGCCAATGACAAGTGATTCTTAGAAAAACTCTCTAATGGTCCACTTATTCAAATTTAGGTTCTCTAGGGTTAGGCATTTGATTCACAAACCGTGAAAAAAGTCTAGCTCGATTCTATAGCGAGATTGGAAACTTCTCTTTGTTTTGAGTTCGCTGAAATTGGTGCCGGCCAGCTCTCTATTGTCACATCTAGAAACATATATTAACGGTTGGGGAACGCAATGTAATTGATCCTACCAACATCTAACCTATCCACCCTAACTTCCTATGTACCTTTCTTGTCGTTCCCCTTCTTATTTCAGTAATTAGGTCCACCAGAGATTTTTGATGGAATTCCAAGATATTGCCCTAAACAAGTGCTACTTTGGGGCCTATGACAAGTGATTCTTAGAAAAACTCTCTAATGGTCCACTTATTCAAATTTAGGTTCTCTAGGGTTAGGCATTTGATTCACAACCGTGAAAAAGTCTAGCTCGATTCTATAGCAGGATTGGAAACTTCTCTTTGTTTTGAGTTCGCGCTGAAATTAGCGCCGCCGATCTCTATTGTCACATCTAGAAACATATATCAACGGTTGGGGAACGCAATGTAATTGATCCTAACAACATCTAACCTATCCACCCTAACTTCCTATGTACCTTTCTTGTCGTTCCCCTTCTTATTTCAGTAATTAGGTCCACCAGAGATTTTTGATGGAATTCCAAGATATTGCCCTAAACAAGTGCTACTTTGGGGCCTATGACAAGTGATTCTTAGAAAAACTCTCTAATGGTCCACTTATTCAAATTTAGGTTCTCTAGGGTTAGGCATTTGATTCACAACCGTGAAAAAGTCTAGCTCGATTCTATAGCAGGATTGGAAACTTCTCTTTGTTTTGAGTTCGCGCTGAAATTAGCGCCAGCAGTTTCTATTGTCACATCTAGAAACATATATCAACGGTTGGGGAACGCAATGTAATTGATCCTAACAACATCTAACCTATCCACCCTAACTTCCTATGTACCTTTCTTGTCGTTCCCCTTCTTATTTCAGTAATTAGGTCCACCAGAGATTTTCGATGGAATTCCAAGATATTGCCCTAAACAAGTGCTACTTTGGGGCCTATGACAAGTGATTCTTAGAAAAACTCTCTAATGGTCCACTTATTCAAATTTAGGTTCTCTAGGGTTAGGCATTTGAATCACAACCGCGAAAAAGTCTAGCTCGATTCTATAGCAGGATTGGAAACTTCTCTTTGTTTTGAGTTCGCGCTGAAATTGGTGCCAACAGTCTCTATTGTCACATCCAGAAACATATATTAACAGTTGGGGAACGCAATGTAATTGATCCTACCAACATCTAACCTATCCACCCTAACTTCCTATGCATCTTTCGTGTCGTTCCCCTTCTTATTTCAGTACGTAGGTCCACCAGAGATTTTCGATGGTATTCCAAGATTTCACCCTAAACAAGAGCTACTTTGAGGCCTATGATAAGTGATTCTTAGAAAAACTCCCTAATGGTCCACTTATTCAAATTTAGGTTCTCTAGGGTTAGGCATTTGATTCACAACCGTGAAAAAGTCTAGCTCGATTCTATAGTAGGATTGGAAACTTCTCTTTGTTTTGAGTTCGCGCTGAAATTAGCGCCAGCAGTCTCTATTGTCACATCTAGAAACATATATCAACGGTTGGGGAACGCAATGTAATTGATCCTAACAACATCTAACCTATCCACCCTAACTTCCTATGTACCTTTCTTGTCGTTCTCCTTCTTATTTCAGTAATTAGGTCCACCAGAGATTTTCGATGGAATTCCAAGATATTGCCCTAAACAAGTGCTACTTTGAGGCCTATGACAAGTGATTCTTAGAAAAACTCTCTAATGGTCCACTTATTCAAATTTAGGTTCTCTAGGGTTAGGCATTTGATTCACAACCGCGAAAAAGTCTAGCTCGATTCTATAGCAGGATTGGAAACTTCTCTTTGTTTTGAGTTCGTGCTGAAATTGGTGCCAAAGCGGTCTCTATTGTCACATCTAGAAACATATATTAATGGGTTGGGGAACGCAATGTAATTGATCCTACCAACATCTAACCTATCCACCCTAACTTCCTATGCACCTTTCTTGTCGTTCCCCTTCTTATTTCAAGAATTAGGTCCACCGAGAGATTTTCGATGGAATTCCAAGATTTCACCCTAAACAAGTGCTACTTTGAGGCCTATGACAAGTGATTCTTAGAAAAACTCTCTAATGGTCCACTTATTCAAATTTAGGTTCTCTAGGGTTAGGCATTTGATTCACAACCGTGAAAAAGTCTAGCTCGATTCTATAGTAGGATTGGAAACTTCTCTTTGTTTTGAGTTCGCGCTGAAATTAGCGCCAACAGTCTCTATTGTCACATCCAGAAACATATATCAACGGTTGGGGAACGCAATGTAATTGATCCTACCAACATCTAACCTATCCACCCTAACTTCCTATGTACCTTTCTTGTCGTTCCCCTTCTTATTTCAAAGTAATTAGGTCCACCAGAGAGATTTTGATGGAATTCCAAGATATTGCCCTAAACAAGTGCTACTTTGAGGCCTATGACAAGTGATTCTTAGAAAAACTCTCTAATGGTCCACTTATTCAAATTTAGGTTCTCTAGGGTTAGGCATTTGATTCACAACCGTGAAAAAGTCTAGCTCGATTCTATAGCGGATTGGAAACTTCTCTTTGTTTTGAGTTCGCTGAAATTGGTGCCAGCATCTCTATTGTCACATCTAGAAACATATATTAATGGTTGGGGAACGCAATGTAATTGATCCTACCAACATCTAACCTATCCACCCTAACTTCCTATGCACCTTTCTTGTCGTTCCCCTTCTTATTTCAAGTAATTAGGTCCACGAGAGATTTTCGATGGAATTCCAAGATTTTGCCCTAAACAAGTGCTACTTTGAGGCCTATGACAAGTGATTCTTAGAAAAACTCTCTAATGGTCCACTTATTCAAATTTAGGTTCTCTAGGGTTAGGCATTTGAATCACAACCGCGAAAAAGTCTAGCTCGATTCTATAGCAGGATTGGAAACTTCTCTTTGTTTTGAGTTCGCTGAAATTGGTGCCAGCAGTCTCTATTGTCACATCTAGAAACATATATTAACGGTTGGGGAACGCAATGTAATTGATCCTACCAACATCTAACCTATCCACCCTAACTTCCTATGCATCTTTCATGTCGTTCCCCTTCTTATTTCAGTACGTAGGTCCACTAGAGATTTTCGATGGTATTCCAAGATTTCACCCTAAACAAGTGCTACTTTGAGGCCTATGATAAGTGATTCTTAGAAAAACTCTCTAATGGTCCACTTATTCAAATTTAGGTTCTCTAGGGTTAGGCATTTGATTCACAACCGTGAAAAAGTCTAGCTCGATTCTATAGTAGGATTGGAAACTTCTCTTTTGTTTTGAGTTCGCGGCTGAAATTAGCGCCTAGATCTCTATTGTCACATCTAGAAACATATATCAACGGTTGGGGAACGCAATGTAATTGATCCTAACAACATCTAACCTATCCACCCTAACTTCCTATGTACCTTTCTTGTCGTTCCCCTTCTTATTTCAGTAATTAGGTCCACCAGAGATTTTCGATGGAATTCCAAGATATTGCCCTAAACAAGTGCTACTTTGAGGCCTATGACAAGTGATTCTTAGAAAAACTCTCTAATGGTCCACTTATTCAAATTTAGGTTCTCTAGGGTTAGGCATTTGATTCACAACCGCAAAAAAGTCTAGCTCGATTCTATAGCAGGATTGGAAACTTCTCTTTGTTTTGAGTTCGTGCTGAAATTGGTGCCAACAGTCTCTATTGTCACATCCAGAAACATATATTAACAGTTGGGGAACGCAATGTAATTGATCCTACCAACATCTAACCTATCCACCCTAACTTCCTATGCACCTTTCGTGTCGTTCCCCTTCT
Source organism: Hyparrhenia diplandra (assembly GCA_015847255.1). NCBI lineage: Eukaryota > Viridiplantae > Streptophyta > Magnoliopsida > Poales > Poaceae > Hyparrhenia > Hyparrhenia diplandra. The sequence continues at coordinate 11,757 of JADLZK010005434.1, forward strand.
TATTTCAAGACGTAGGTCCACCGAGATTTTCGATGGAATTCCAAGATTTCGCCCTAAACAAGTGCTACTTTGAGGCCTATGACAAGTGATTCTTAGAAAAACTCTCTAATGGTCCACTTATTCAAATTTAGGTTCTCTAGGGTTAGGCATTTGATTCACAACCGCAAAAAAGTCTAGCTCGATTCTATAGCCGGATTGGAAACTTCTATTTGTTTTGAGTTCGCGCTGAAATTGGTGCCGCCAGATCTCTATTGTCACATCTAGAAATATATATTAATGGGTGGGGAACGCAATGTAATTGATCCTACCAACATCTAACCTATCCACCCTAACTTCCTATGCATCTTTCGTGTCGTTCCCCTTCTTATTTCAGTACGTAGGTCCACCAGAGATTTTCGATGGTATTCCAAGATTTCGCCCTAAACAAGTGCTACTTTGAGGCCAATGACAAGTGATTCTTAGAAAACTCTCTAATGGTCCACTTATTCAAATTTAGGTTCTCTAGGGTTAGGCATTTGATTCACAACCCGAAAAAAGTCTAGCTCGATTCTATAGCAGGATTGGAAACTTCTCTTTGTTTTGAGTTCATGCTGAAATTGGTGCTAGCAGTCTCTATTGTCACATCTAGAAACATATATTAATGGTTGGGGAACGCAATGTAATTGATCCTACCAACATCTAACCTATCCACCCTAACTTCCTATGCACCTTTCGTGTCGTTCCCCTTCTTATTTCAGTATGTAGGTCCACCAGAGATTTTCTATGGAATTCCAAGATTTCGCCCTAAACAAGTGCTACTTTGAGGCCTATGACAAGTGATTCTTAGAAAAACTCTCTAATGGTCCACTTATTCAAATTTAGGTTCTCTAGGGTTAGGCATTTGATTCACAACCGTGAAAAAGTCTAGCTCGATTCTATAGCGAGATTGGAAACTTCTCTTTGTTTTGAGTGAGCGGCTGAAATTAGCGCCAGTCTCTATTGTCACATCTAGAAACATATGTCAACGGTTGGGGAACGCAATGTAATTGATCCTAACAACATCTAACCTATCCACCCTAACTTCCTATGTACCTTTCTTGTCGTTCCCCTTCTTATTTCAGTAATTAGGTCCACCAGAGATTTTCGATGGAATTCCAAGATATTGCCCTAAACAAGTGCTACTTTGGGGCCTATGACAAGTGATTCTTAGAAAAACTCTCTAATGGTCCACTTATTCAAATTTAGGTTCTCTAGGGTTAGGCATTTGATTCACAACCGTGAAAAAGTCTAGCTCGATTCTATAGCAGGATTGGAAACTTCTCTTTGTTTTGAGTTCGCGCTGAAATTGGTGCCAACAGTCTCTATTGTCACATCCAGAAACATATATTAACAGTTGGGGAACGCAATGTAATTGATCCTAACAACATCTAACCTATCCACCCTAACTTCCTATGTACCTTTCTTGTCGTTCCCTTCTTATTTCAGTAATTAGGTCTACCAGAGATTTTTGATGGAATTCCAAGATATTGCCCTAAACAAGTTCTACTTTGGGGCCTATGACAAGTGATTCTTAGAAAAACTCTCTAATGGTCCACTTATTCAAATTTAGGTTCTCTAGGGTTAGGCATTTGATTCACAAACCGAAAAAAAGTCTAGCTCGATTCTATAGCGAGGATTGGAAACTTCTCTTTGTTTTGAGTTCGCGGCCGAAATTAGCGTGCCAGCGATTTCTATTGTCACATCTAGAAACATATATCAATGGTTGGGGAACGCAATGTAATTGATCCTAACAACATCTAACCTATCCACCCTAACTTCCTATGCACCTTTTTGTCGTTCCCCTTCTTATTTCAAGTAATTAGGTCCACCGTAGAGATTTTCGATGGAATTCCAAGATTTGCCCTAAACAAGTGCTACTTTGAGGCCTATGACAAGTGATTCTTAGAAAAACTCTCTAATGGTCCACTTATTCAAATTTAGGTTCTCTAGGGTTAGGCATTTGATTCACAACCGTGAAAAAGTCTAGCTCGATTCTATAGTAGGATTGGAAACTTCTCTTTGTTTTGAGTTCGCACTGAAATTGGCGCCAGCAGATCTCTATTGTCACATCTAGAAACATATATCAACGGTTGGGGAACGCAATGTAATTGATCCTAACAACATCTAACCTATCCACCCTAACTTCCTATGTACCTTTCTTGTCGTTCCCTTCTTATTTCAAGAATTAGGTCCACGAGAGATTTTCGATGGAATTCCAAGATTTTGCCCTAAACAAGTGCTACTTTGAGGCCTATGACAAGTGATTCTTAGAAAAACTCTCTAATGGTCCACTTATTCAAATTTAGGTTCTCCAGGGTTAGGCATTTGATTCACAACCGTGAAAAAGTCTAGCTCGATTCTATAGCAGGATTGGAAACTTCTCTTTGTTTTGAGTTCGCGCTGAAATATTGTCACATCCAGAAACATATATCAACGGTTGGGGAACGCAATGTAATTGATCCTACCAACATCTAACCTATCCACCCTAACTTCCTATGCACCTTTCTTGTCGTTCCCCTTCTTATTTCAGTAATTAGGTCCACCAGAGATTTTCGATGGAATTCCAAGATATTGCCCTAAACAAGTGCTACTTTGAGGCCTATGACAAGTGATTCTTAGAAAAACTCTCTAATGGTCCACTTATTCAAATTTAGGTTCTCTAGGGTTTGGCATTTGATTCATAACCGCAAAAAGTCTAGCTCGATTCTATAGCAGGATTGGAAACTTCTCTTTGTTTTGAGTTCGTGCTGAAATTGGTGCCAGTAGTCTCTATTGTCAAATCCAGAAACATATATTAACATTAGGGGAACGCAATGTAATTGATCCTACCAACATCTAACCTATCCACCCTAACTTCCTATGCACCTTTCGTGTGGTTCCCCTTCTTATTTCAGTATGTAGGTCCACCAGAGATTTTTGATGGAATTCCAAGATTTCGCCCTAAACAAGTGCTACTTTGAGGCCTATGACAAGTGATTCTTAGAAAAACTCTCTAATGGTCCACTTATTCAAATTTAGGTTCTCTAGGGTTAGGCATTTGATTCACAACCGCAAAAAAGTCTAGCTCGATTCTATAGCAGGATTGGAAACTTCTATTTGTTTTGAGTTCGCTGAAATTGGTGCCAATAGTCTCTATTGTCACATCCAAAAACATATATTAGCGGTTGGGGAACGCAATGTAATTGATCCTACCAACATCTAACCTATCCACCCTAACTTCCTATGCACCTTTCGTGTCGTTCCCCCTTCTTATTTCAAGACGTAGGTCCACCAGAGATTTTCGATGGTATTCCAAGATATCACCCTAAACAAGTGCTACTTTGAGGCCAATGACAAGTGATTCTTAGAAAAACTCTCTAATGGTCCACTTATTCAAATTTAGGTTCTCTAGGGTTAGGCATTTGATTCACAACCGTGAAAAAGTCTAGCTCGATTCTATAGCAGGATTGGAAACTTCTCTTTGTTTTGAGTTCGCGCTGAAATTGGTGCCAACAGTCTCTATTGTCACATCTAGAAACATATATCAACGGTTGGGGAACGCAATGTAATTGATCCTACCAACATCTAACCTATCCACCCTAACTTCCTATGCACCTTTCTTGTCTTTCCCCTTCTTATTTCAAACATATAGGTCCACCAGAGATTTTCGATGGAATTCCAAGATTTCGCCCTAAACAAGTGCTACTTTGAGGCCTATGACAAGTGATTCTTAGAAAAACTCTCTAATGGTCCACTTATTCAAATTTAGGTTCTCTAGGGTTAGGCATTTGATTCACAACCGTGAAAAAAAGTCTAGCTCGATTCTATAGCGGATTGGAAACTTCTCTCTTTGTTTTGAGTTCGCTGAAATTAGCGCCAGTCACATCTCTATTGTCACATCTAGAAATATATATTAATGGGTGGGGAACGCAATGTAATTGATCCTACCAACATCTAACCTATCCACCCTAACTTCCTATGCACCTTTCGTGTCGTTCCCCTTCTTATTTTCAAGAATTAGGTCCACCAGAGATTTTCGATGGAATTCCAAGATTTTGCCCTAAACAAGTGCTACTTTGAGGCCTATGACAAGTGATTCTTAGAAAAACTCTTTAATGGTCCACTTATTCAAATTTAGGTTCTCTAGGGTTAGGCATTTGATTCACAACCGCGGAAAAGTCTAGCTCGATTCTATAGTTGTGATTGGAAACTTCTATTTGTTTTGAGTTTGCGCCGAAATTGGTGCCAGCTAGCTCTATTGTCACATCTAGAAACATATATTAACAGTTGGGGAACGCAATGTAATTGATCCTACCAACATCTAACCTATCCACCCTAACTTCCTATGCATCTTTCGTGTCGTTCCCCTTCTTATTTCAAAGTACGTAGGTCCACCAGAGATTTTTCGATGGTATTCCAAGATTTCGCCCCTAAACAAGTGCTACTTTGAGGCCAATGACAAGTGATTCTTAGAAAAACTCTCTAATGGTCAACTTATTCAAATTTAGGTTCTCTAGGTTAGGCATTTGATGTCACATCCAGAAACATATATTAACGGTTGGGGAACGCAATGTAATTGATCCTACCAACATCTAACCTATCCACCCTAACTTCCTATGCACCTTTCGTGTCGTTCCCCTTCTTATTTCGAGTACGTAGGTCCACGAGAGATTTTTCGATGGAATTCCAAGATTTCGCCCTAAACAAGTGCTACTTTGAGGGCCTATGACAAGTGATTCTTAGAAAAAAACTCTCTAATGGTCCACTTATTCAAATTTAGGTTCTCTAGGGTTAGGCATTTGATTCACAACCCGTGAAAAAAAGTCTAGCTCGATTCTATAGCGGGATTGGAAACTTCTCTTTGTTTTTGAGTTCGCTGAAATTGCGCCGATCTCTATTGTCA
>JADLZK010005435.1:0-53816 GCA_015847255.1 Hyparrhenia diplandra
TGTTTAAGGGAGTGAGAATGATGAGGACATCCTCCACTATTACCCGTTGGCAAAGACGCAACACTAAATGGGCCAGGTGGCCCAGTTGTAGTCGGGCGATGACCGTGTGAGCCTCTGATAATCCCACCTCGCTAAACTTGGGAGGAGGAAGCCACCTTAAAAGGGAGAGCCACCCTTCCCCTATCGGACTAGTCTTTTGGGGCGATTGGGCCTTTCCCTGAGTGGGTGTGCATAAGAACTGTTGGAGTCCGGGCAACCTTAATTATTGGGCCTCGGCCAACCCCACGCTTGGGCCGGATGCATCATGTACCCTCTCCCTCTATGTGCACACAAGATGTCTCATCAAAATTCGTTGCTAATCCGGTGGGAGAGCTTGAGACAATCTCCGCATTAATAATATCTTATCCATGTTTGGCGGAGGATTTGAACTGTCTTCTGAAACAAAGTGCTCCCCCACAAACCGGAGATTTCATCGATGAACATGGAAGTTACATTCTAAATGTCCCATCCATTCCGTGCTCATATAAAAATTCTCCCAAGTCGATCCATAACAAAGCCACCACTTGCAAAATCTACAACCCCTATGTTCTCTCTATCTACAAAATCTTTGAAAGGGATGTTGTAGATACTTTTGTCTATCACAAATTTTGCAAATTTCGTGGTGTCTTGGCATGAGTTCTATGGTTCAGCAGCATAGGTTGGTGTTGGAGGGGAAACCACTTCACCAACATCGGTTTCAAATTCAAAAGGTTTTCCAAGGACAAGCTTTCGTCTTTTAACAAAGTCAGTAACACCCGGTTTTAAGAACAAAACCAGATGATGCTATATGTGAGCCCTGGAAGTCAAATCTCACATATAGTTTACAAATAAAAGGAGTATCAATTCACAATGCTTAAAATATAACGAACATAATATAAAATACATAACCTCAGCTAGCAGACAGCGGAAAGACACTCTGATCTTCTAGTGTGGACTCCACAGGGAATGACTGACTGGTTGATCACAAGCCTAAACTCCACCTGAGGTGTGGGGAATAGCAAGAGTGAGTCCATGTCGAACTCCGCAAATATAGCTAGGCAATATCTACCCAAAAACCCATGATCTTTATAACATAAATAATGAATAGCATGAAACGATAAATCATGAACAATATAATAAGCATGTATAGCCAACAGTTATATCATAAACAACATCATAAATAGAAAGTAAATCCTTCCCTCGGTTTTCCAGGCCATTCATAACCGCGAACACGGCTGATATATCAGTTTTTAACTCTGCTTGCAGAGGTGTACACTTTCACTACGGGTTAATGTTTTCCCAAGCATGGGTTTATAACTCCCAAACCCAAGAAACCATTATAAAGCCTTTCAAAGGTTCCCTAAAAATATTAGTGGCCAATGAGCTACAACCCCGTTTCTCCCAATTCGGCAAATCACCAACAAAGATAGGCAAAGCCCTTGAACGACTAGAGCGAGCCACGTAGCCCCCATAGTTATGCGGTAAGTCCCGGATTTTGCCAAAGGATAAGTCCTTATGGAGAGCTAAGAGCATTATAAATAAATAAACACAAGCTCTTTTCGCCCTATGAACCATGTTATCAACAATTCATATTTAACGTTCGGTGCATAAACATTAAGCAAGTCATAAGATCATGGTTTAAAGCTAGCATATCCCAAAACTATACTTGCCTTATTTAGATATCCTTCTTCAAGTCCAAAGCTTTCCCAAAAACACCTTCTTCATCAACTTCTTATAGATCATCAATTAGGTCACCAACGTAACGCCACCGACCGGACATCAAGACAAAGCACCACACATATATCCGAGCAATCATACACGAAGCAAACAATAGATCTAAATTAGACCAGTACACCAAAGTGGAAAAACAGTATAAAAAGTACATAAAACTATTTTACACGTCTCTCTACGATCACACAGGCGTAAAGATCACCGAAATCAGAGCTAAAACGACGTAGATATGAATTTTACAAGTTTATTAGTAATAAAATAATAAACTAAATATAAACTCGAAAATTAAAAGTTTGAAACCTGACTAACAGTGATATTAACATGTAGAGAACGGAAGTACGAATCTAACGTAATTTGAACGGACTAAAATAGATTTAAAACGAAGATTTTATGAGCAAAACAAGATAGTGTCAATTTGTGATTTTTGAAATAAAATAATTAAATCTGATTTTTATTACTGATAAGACCATGATTAGATATTGGAGAAGCTTAGGGTCTCTGTAACAAAGTTTTGGTGAAGGGGTATGTTTTAATCTGGAGCATAGATTCAAGGATGGATGGCTCAAGATGGATGGAGGTGCATATGTATTTGCATTGTATTGCTAGATTTATTTTTCTAAAGGAATTCGGCAAGAAAAACATGTGATGTCATCAGAATGTCATCAAAGCTAGAAACTATGTCATCAAGCAAGCTAGCAATCGGATCAGCTTGTTGATGGTGATGAGTAGAGGACGCACGGCAAAGAACAGCTAGGCGTTGTTCGCTGGCTCTAAGGATCATGAAGGAGATCGATCATGGAGTACTCACCAAGCGTGTTCGAGTTGGACAGAGGTCTTGCTGGCCGGAGCAGCTTGTACAGAGGCATGCTGTCAAGCAACAGTTAACTGCTGATGATTGGAGCGAACATGCACAGATGCACGAACCATGTGAGCTGTGTAGATCAAGATCACGTAGACAAGAGATCAGAGATAAGAGGGAGCGTGTACGCTGAATTTCTCACCGGTGGAGGCAAGATGTCCATGGCTAGCTTGATCGTGTGGTTGATGATGGCCCCGATGAAACACAGATAGCAGCAGACGACGTCTGCAGCAGCGGCGTGTGGGCTTCAGATCTCGGCGAGATCGCAGCACGTAGCTGTCTCTGTTGAACATGCGGCTCTAGAGCTAGGGTCACGGAAAAGGGCGAGACGGCTTTGGGCTCAAGTTTTATGGGGAGGCTCTCGGCTGTTTCCAAGGAGAGAAAAGGAGAGTCCAAGACGTTCACGAGATGGAACAAAGGAGCAATGCAAATCACTGCATTAGTGGGCTTAGTCGTGATGGAGATTATGGCACGGCTCAGATAATAGACACAACTAGAGGGACATCGTGGCACTGGGAGAGCCTGGACATTGGGCGAAAGTGAGAAACAAAGAAGCGAGAAGAAAATTCCTTTTCTTTTTATTTAAACAAAATTTGAAATACCTTTTTAAATGAATTTCGAAATCCTTTTCAAATTCAACAAAAACCAACCATCACAAAATAAATCCAATGCACCAGCATGAATGCTCCAACCATGTTCCTAAGCCTATGATAAATTTTAATTTAATGAAAAATATTAATTTTCCTACATTTCATGAACACAAAAATTCACAATTAAGTCAATTTAAAACTATTTCAAAAGAGCTAAAATTTGGGGTGTTACAAAAGCACTTTCGGGGAGATAACCCGCTCTTTCAATAAAATTGTTCTTTACAAAAAAAAAAAACTCTTCTTATTAATAAAAGCAAGAAACATGTTATCAAGCTTGCATGCACCTTCGGGTATTCTTGTCGCTAACCATTTCAGGTGGAGATCGACTAAGAAGAACAGAGAAGTATGCGATGTTCGAAAAGCATGGGGCTACATAAAACTTTGATGCTCTTGGGTAATGGGACACACTCAAAAGGAGGCCACGACCTTGCACATTTGACTTTTACACAAAAGTTCAAGTGTGGGGGAGGAAGGTGTAGGTCCGAGTTCCGCACACACCAAGGGGTCAATAAAAAAAAGAGAGATGTGAGCCTGGTCTTGCTAAAAAAAAAAAAAAAAAAAGAAAGAAGGATTGAAAAAAAATATATAAGAAATATATAGAAAAAAAAAGAGAGTGAAAAAAAAAAATATAAAAAAAATAATAATAAAAGAAGAGAGAAAGGGAGGATTCTCCACTAGACCTTTGCTATCATCAAAGGTTATGATCTATACACACCATACATGTGTGTGGCTCAAAACCTTGATGATTGCCTGAGTTGGACCATTTGCGACAAATCAACCGCTGTAGCAACTTCAAAACTCCATCCACATGCTGCCGGTATGAGTACTCAGGTATGTAAAGGTACAAAAACAAGTGTGGGGGGAGACGCACACCACTCTCACAAATCAAAGGTACGCAAAAATTTGACATAAATTACACTTTGATTTGTGACATTTATCTCCTCTCCATACATGCACAAATAAATCTGAACCTTTTATGAAATGCTCCATCTCTAGTCTTCCAATTGATATATGTCATGCATACTTTTTATTCCTCGCTAAAAGCCATACTTTGTTGAGCAACTTTTTGTTAGAGACCCTATGTTTATCTAAATAATTGAGTTTTGAGATATGGTAGAATGACTTGACACTTGCTCTCTTATGCAATGAGACTTGGTTTTATTTCAAAAATTCAAATAAAGCATGCTCCTGGTTTGACTTAGACAAATCCTACCAAAGCCTGAATAATGACATGAATATCGACTATAGCTACTACCTGCTGTATTGAGTTTTGTCAGGCTCCGTGATCTGCGTTGAGAGAGGCTCATACTCCCAAGATCGAAAAACACGTACACCCACATATACATGCCGATTCTCACAATGAGAATTGCGCACAACATGCATCCCTACCATCCACAAAATAAATACTCCATCCAAATTACACCATGATCATCTCCTGTTATTAGAAAAATATCATGCAGAAAGAAGATACAGGCTACTGAGAAAAAAAGAAAAGGAAAAGAGATGAAAAATGGACACGTGTCCGAGGGCGAGTAGAGCCCACATCTCCAAAAAAAAAAAAGAAAGAAGAAAAAAAAAGAAAAAAAAGAAAAAAAGAAAAGAAGAAAAAAGAAGAAGTAGCCTGTATCTCTCTAAAAGCATACAAAAAAGAGATCATGAGTCAAGGAGTAACCATAATAATACCACAAATATTTTCCACACACTTTTGCATATTTCGATCTAGGTGTATGGCACCTCTTTCCAACGATCCAGAGCTTGACCCGACAAAACATACAGAGGTACGTATGCATCACTCCACTCAAAGATCCACTAAACCCTACAAAAAAAAAGATAGGATGAGTGAGAGAGATGAGTGCTTTGGTAAGGAAACACAAAATGAGTGACTATGTGAGAATCAACCAAGGAAGCATTGCTATTTTATCTTTAAAAAATTCAAAAAAATCGACCAAGTCTTTGCACATGAGTAGTAGCAAGGAGACACGAATTCATGCCGTTCCATTGCTCAATCATCCAAGGTAACATGGTAGCTACTTTGAATGCTCACAAAGCAGGTGAGGCCCGGAATAACTTGTATTCAGGTCTACATCTTGGAGATTGAACCATTTTAGTCCTTACTACCTTTACTCGAGACGAGCAAAGATCCAAGTGTGGGGGAGCTTGTTGACGGTCCTTAATGCATATATTTTGACCGCCAAAGTACACTAAATGACAAATATTCCATGTCTTATCATAAACAAAATATTATTTATTTGACAAGTTCCACGAGTTTTGGTGCTCCAATTGTTTTGCAGGAATTTCTAATTTTTCGCAGATGAGTACACCATTGCGAAGAGTTCGTCGCGCTGATCGAAACGGACATATCATTTGCTATTTTTGGAGCTCCCAATAATAAGTTATGAATTTTTCAAATTAAAAAGGAGTGCCGACGTCATCGCCGACGCCGGCACCCTCGAAGTCAACGCCGACCACCGCCGACAACCGGGCCCGGCAGGCCCACGACGGCCGAACCGCCGCACGCGGACACGCGCGCTAAGCGCGCGTTCGAATTTGAAAACGGCGCGCATGCGTGGCGGCCAACGAGTGGCTCCGCGGGAGCGTGCGATGCGCGGGCGCGGCGAACACGCCGACCGGCACGGGGGCACGTGGCGGCGCGGATTTGGAGGCGCCAAGGCGGTGCGCGGTCCAGCAGCCGGAGGCGCGATTGGGCCGGCCAAACCGGCCGGTTTTTGGCCCACCGACTCGAATTCCTTTCCAGAAATAGCAGAAACGCCCGGTTCGATCGGTTTAGCTCCGGTTCACGGCCTTAGGGGCCGGTTCCCGTCCGGTTTTCTACACAGTTTCGAAGGAAAGTAAATTGCCGACCTCCCTAGGATGGTTGCATGGCTGTAGAGGCGGTAGGAATAGTTTCCATGTATTGCCTTTCCCTCTCTCCCCCCTCTCCTATAGATAGAGGCCATTCCCTCTATTGTAACACACATTCTACACAATAAAGCTTCATTTCTATATCCAATACCTTGTAGTGGTGTCCCTCTAGGTGTTCTCCACCTAGTTGTATACTTTAGAAAAGAGGAAGAGAGAGGAGGGAAGAGCGGAGGCGGAGCCGGCTTGCCGGGTTCTCCTCCAATTTGTACCTCTACGGTGCCGACTCCTTCGTGAGTAATATCCGCCTTCTTTGCAATTCCCTAGTAATCTATTTGGCTAAAGTTTAGTGCTCACTTACTTGCTTGCCGGATCTCCGTTCGACCGAAGGTTCTAGTTTTCACGTGAGACTAGTTTTGTAATCGTTAGTGTAGAGGTGGTGTCTAGACTATCGGTTACCTGAGATTGCGCCCAACCCCACGGATAGTTGTGGTAGCCCTGGGGGTGACAGCTCCGACTAGGCCTTTGTATTCCACCACGTTTGGGTTGGTGTTCTCATATAGCTTTGGCTGCCTGACCCTGATTACCGTTTCCCAGTCTTTTTTCGAGAATCGGAAAGGAACAGTACGCTCAGTAAGCAAGTGTAGTAAGCCGAGACTTTAGTTATCTAGTGACCTTGGGCTAAGCTTAGAAAACCCTCTCGTCCTACCAAAAACATTATCTCTATTCTTACCTTGGGCGACCTTGTTCCATCTCTAGTACACTTCCGTTCCCTATGGAAAATACGATACCCTGAATACTTCCGGGTGAAAGCTACAACGATATCTGTGCGCTTGCGGATTTATCTGTGTGCGTAAGAAATACCAACAACTGCAGACTAATCACTTCCAAGACGTTAGGGGACGTAAAGTCTCGGACCTGTCGGCAACCCCCTCCTCTCGAGCCACCAAGTGAGCTGACCCGAAGACGCCGCTTCGGGTGCCTCTGCTTGCGCCCGATCAAACCCAACCGACCATGCCAAGGAGGGACGTTAAGCGTACAAGTACCGGCCCCTAACATTCCCACAAGCTTCGTGGCTCACGACCCAGCGGAGCCTACTATATGAACAGGTACGTTCAACTTCCGACCGCCTTCCGACAAAGGGATTAGTCCTTAGCTGATCAGATGGAAGACCACAATATCCATCCGATCTCACATGTTTTATTAACCAAGTTCTCAGCAGCAGCTTGTTAATCACCAACGTGATTAACCCAACAACAAATCCTCACAAGTGACCGAAAATCACTGTCTACTGCAATCATCATAACTGAGCATTTATTTAACCTAGACTCCTACATAGGATAGGGGGACTACTTCAGCAAGGATATCTGTGCATCAACGGTTTCGACCACTTCCTATACTTAATGCAGCATTCATAAAAGGACTCAACAAATTAATTGAGAAAGCATAGGAAAGTTCAGCATGCACCGGGGCTTGCCTTCAGAAAAGTAGTAGGAAGAAGTTAGAATCTTCTGGAAGCTGGAGTCACAGTCCTCCTTCTCCTGTGGGGTCTTTTGGCTGCACTCCGAGATGATGAAGGTTGACCTCCTGCTCCTTGATCTTCTCCCGAACTAACTCCTCCGATCCTGATATGATGCATGCATGTGCAAGAGTTAATATTACAAATGCACAGAAACATACTTGTATATGAATAAAGTAAAATGATGGATGAATGCATTATGATGAATGATACTAGTAAGTGGATATCTCTTCTGTAGAAACACAATCATAACTACACAAGAAACCCTAGTAATCTACATCAAGCAAACACCCTATTTCACTAAACACCAAAAATGGCAGCTAGACAAGGCTGTTACTAAAACAGTCACACAGGGAGTTCTATAACTCCAAATGCAGCAAACAAATACTCGTTGGAAAGCTAACAAAATTATCTACAAATCATTCCATACACTCGTGACCAGATTCTAACATTTACAGCCTCGAAAACAGCAAAAACAGAGGCGCTGTTTTCAACCTACGGGCAACATGCAACAGCTATAATAAATCACCCAAGCATGTACTTCCTCTAGGATTTTTCCAGCAAGCAAACAAGGTCAAAATCTACCTAATAAACCTACTGGTCAAGCCAAGAGGTAAACTAAAGCACATGAAATGACATTCCTAATATAAACACTACACAAGCACACTTTAAATATATAAAAGCTAGGATTAATAAATTGACCAAACACACAAGACCAGCAAACTAACCATACTAACAGGTCCTTATTATCATAATAACAAATAGTACATCACCCAAAAATTATAATCATACTATTTACATGCATGTCCAAGGCATTTTTCTAGCAACATAAATATGATAAATACATAGACACCTTAGAAAAATCTACAAAAATTACCAGAGCATTCTACTGGTCTAACATGCCTACCGTAAAAATTTCATAGCAAACTCAGGCAGATTCTGTCCTACACAAAAATGGCAAGCTAGCATAAAAACTGGGCATGAAAATACTTTGTACTATGAAAATTGTCAGACAACAGATTTCTGAGTATGACAAGCTACATAACAGTAACAAATGCATGTACAAAAATTATCATGGCAAAAACCCTAGTAATTATTTTTCTATGAATTTCCTAAGAAAACATGGTAAATAGCACATAAATCAAAAATCACATTTCCACCACAGAACATAGCATGTCTAATATTTTTCCTGCACTACACATCCAAAAACAAGAACATTTCATATAGGAACCACTATTTTATCATGCACCAAAATTTAGATATGCATTTATCTAGAAACATGGCAATTAAAGCAATAAATCTAGATAAATATAAAAACTACCAGAAAATGCCAACTCATATTTTTATCCTGTAGATCTATTGACAAGGAGCACAACAAAATTGGTTTCACAATTTTCTCACATTCCTAGCTAGAGATATGAATTTTCTAAGGGAAACAAGCATCCGAAAAAGAAAAACAAAAAAAAAAAGAAAAGATCGGCGACAGCCGGGCCCCGCTTGTCGGTGTCACAAAACAGGGGACCGGCGGGCGCTGCCACCTGCGGGCGGCGGATCTCCACCGTCGTTCGTCCTCCGGCGAATGAGGGTACCTACGGGTTCGTATCGTCGAGATCTATCGATTGGTGCCTCTTACCCAAGCTACGGTGGGCCACGCGGTGGGGTCGACGTCGAACGGCGGCGAAGCGCGGTGCTGCACGGCGGCGCGACTGCTGTCTCCGGGCGAGGAAGAGGGAAGCGGGGTCGCGTTCAAGCCTCAACGAGCCCTGGTGAAGCTTCGACGAGCAAGCGCGGACCGGTGGCGTGGCTAGAAGCTTTGACGACGCTGCGCGTGTCGGCGACCCGCGGACTGGCGGCGGCGAGGTCGTGGTCCGGCCAAATGAGAGCGCCCGCAGCTCGATTCGCCCCGCCGAAAGTGTTACGCGAGGAGACTAAGTGAGAACACGAGTTAGATCGAGGAAAGACACGACGGCGGGCCCGGACGGTGAGCTTCCATGCCGCGGGCGGCCATGGCGGCGGCCGTGGACGCCAAGACGCGGCGGCGAGGCGCCGTTCCGACGAACCAAGGCCGGAGAGGGTCAACCGGCTAGGTTCCTACCTTCAGCAGCTCAAGGCGAGCACGAGGCACTAGATGGCGAGGCAGGAGGTGGTCGGGACGAGCTGGCCGCGGAGGACCGCGAGGTCGTCGGTGCTCCGGCGGACGGCGGCGGGGAAGGTGGCCGATTTGGCCCGTTTTCCGGCTCGATCTGGGGCTCTAGCGGGTCAGAGGAATGGCAGACAATGTGGCAAGGATTGTGGCATGAGGAAATCGAGCGGAGCTCGGGCGGTGGTCGCGCTGGACGAGGGCGGCGGTGCTAATGGCGTCGGCGGCGGCGTTTCTTCTTCTTCCGCCGCGTGAGGGCAGAGGAGAGGGAGAGGTGAAGTGCGACGCAAAGGGACTCGTTTCCCCCCTCCTTCAAGGCACGGGCCTGCGGTGCTGGGATGGCAGGGGCGGCGAGCCACGCGGCATGGCGGGCAGGTCACGCCTGGCAACGCGCGTGACGGTGGCCGGCCGAGGCTCCCCTTCTTTCTTTCTTTTTTAATTAAACCCCTAATGCAACTGTTTTGGCCTCTACCTCGAGATCCGTGCGAAACTAGCAAAAACTCTAATTGAAAGAAATGATCCTCATGAAATTTGAGCGTTTCATGTATATAAAGTTTTGTCTAGTTTGGCTCGGATTTGAAACTACGGTTGGTCGACGATAAACCACTCCGGGGTCAACGTAAACCCTAATTCAAACAAACTTCAAATTTTCGAACATGATCCACTCAAAATCATGAAACAAGCATGTGATGACTTTTGTTCTACACAAAATTAGCTACACTCTTCATAAAGGGTGCACACACATGCATCAACTCTAGCTATGACTTTTGATCAAACAAGATAATTACTCTCAAAGTCAAACTAGGTCAAAACAAGTCAAACTACCATTATAAAATCTAATTAAGGAACATGACCAACATGACTCATGCTCTAAAACATCCTATAAACATTTCTAAGAATAAATAAATATTAAACAACTAATTATGCAAGCATTTCATACATGAAATGACGAGGCAAAGCATAACAAGCAAATTGAATAAAATTAACCATGCAAATGACCCCTATCATTTCATGTGCATAAATGCATATGATCAAATGGTGATTATGCTCATGAAATGTCGATGCTAATAACATGCTTAAAGACCAGGGTGTTTGTTGGTATTTGTTAAGCCCACAGAAATATTTATAATTTGTATAATCCACAAGCGCACGGATACCGGTGAGCACTTCACCCGGGAGAGGGTTTAAATATCGAATCCACAGGAAACGGGTGAGGGAGACTACGATCTAATCTTAACCCGAGTAGCAAAAGACTAAAAAGGTTGAGCGTATAGAGAGGTTTACTAAGATAGCTAAATCTTAATTTGATAAGTGATGTTGATAATATTCTTATGGGGATGTACTCAAAGGAAAGTAAGGCCGAAACTCACTATTCCCCCAGTAACTTGTTCCTACTTAGTCCTATCCAACGGGATGTGGAATCCAAAGGAATCAATGGTACTGTCACTACCACGAACTACCACGCTCCGGAAGGTAGGGTGTATCTATGAGATACCCGAGCCTAAGCACCACGCTTACACTACGAATATTACCTTAACCTATTGCAATAGATTAAAGTACTCAAAAGAGAGACTCATAGACCAATAAGAATAAATATAAACAATATAACTTACTAAAAGAAGAAATAGATTACCAAAGTAATTCCAAATGTAGATTAACTTCCACCGAGGTACAAGTATGGAGATAGCACCGACAGGCCGGCACTTCCTCCGATTCCTTCCCTCTCTCTATCTCTCTTGTTCTAAAGATTAGAACTAATGAGTTCTAATCCTCTTATACTAACTCTTCTAATTGTAGTTCTAATATGCTTCTAATTACATTCTAATTCACTAATCCCTTAGAGAGAGTTGATCCTTACAAGGGACCCCTCTACAACTAAGAGATAATGAGATAGAATGAATTGATAATGAATTAGGGTTTTGCCCCCGGGGTCGGGGGTCTTCTTATATAGGCCTTGGCGATGAAGCGTGAACCCTTGGATCAAACCGACCTTGGCAGCGGTGTAGATACAACCTCAAAGTCGGTAGTAAACCGACCTAGGAAGATGAGACCGACAGGTGGGACCCACCCGGGCGGCCGGCCTAATCTCCACGGCGGCCGCCCAGCCATGGTGGGCCCATCTTTGTCAGGTCCTTCCCCGGTGTCTTCGGTGTCTTCTAGAATGTTTTAGTCCACAATTCGGGTTGAGTTACTTCACGGTCAAGTCTTGTCATCATATGTCTTGTATATTAGGAACTTTCTCCATTCTTCTCTACATTTATCTGTTAAGTCCCTAAAAAATGTATAAATCACCAAAGCTCGTGAAATTATGTTAGTTAAACCCCTAGACTTATGTTTATATTCATTTTAAACCTTTATTCATGTTTAGTTGACTAGTAATTTTATGCTATAACAGGTGTCAACAAGCTCCCCCAAGCTTACCCTTTGCTAGTCCCTAGCAAAGCCAAACTTAGCAATGGATCAGGAGTTGCTACAACGCTTTCACGCCTCAACAGTACACATGCTTTCAAACAAAATTTCTCCTCCAGATAAGAATAATTTGTTCATTGTTCAACTTACCCATATTACCTTTAACCATGGAGCTTATAGCCTTTTCTTTGATCTTGGGCAATTGAAAGATAGAACAATCAAGTCAAGCACCATATCTCAAACTCTTTGTTCAACTGTCTTTCCGAGTTTTTGCAATTTTTCAAAATAAAACTCAAAGTTCCTAGTATGACTCTCTCAAGTCTCTCATTTTTGGTATTGGTGGATCCTCACTAAGGCAACAAAGTTGTTTTACCTTTCTCTCATGATATGTGGTATTTTTGGACTAAGGCAGTAGCACACTATGCCTTCTTCTCTCTCACCCTATATCTAAGGTTTATATCTAGAGCTCATAGGTGGGAGAAGACTAAACTTACTTACTAAGCATATATTGTAAATTCAAGCAATGGATCCAAAGTTACAAGTTACACTGATCAAGTACTGCATGTGTATGTTAGAATGAATATGGTGGTAGGTGATGGTAGGGATATGGTAAGGTGGAATGAATGAGGGGAAATCTTACTTTTGCTCCTTGAGGAATCTTCTCTCTTTTGGAACTTGAAAACTTTGAGAGAACCTGGGTTGTATCTTTTTTTTAGAGAGGTGGGTCCTACTCACCCTCGGACTTGTGTCCATTTTTCTCTCTCTTTTTTTTTTTTAGAGATGTGGGCTCTACTCGCCCTCGAACACTTGTTCATTTTTCATCTCTTCTGTTTTTGGGAGGTAGGCTCTACTCGCCCGTAGGACACTTGTCCATTTTTCATCTCCCTATTATTATTATTTTTTTTATTATTATTATTTTATATTATTTTTTTAATGTATACAACCCAAACCTCTTTTGCAATAACTTTTGAGAGATAAATAAATATAATGGAGCTTTTGTAAGATATTGTCTAGCAATGAGTGGATGGGTATAGGAAATATTTTTGGTTGCTCTCTCCTAGGATAGGAGTAGAACATTTTTGCTGGCTAGAGTGAAAATGGATAGTGGTGTATATATAATGGATGCGTACTTCTAGGGTGGAAATAGCATATAGGTGTATGGAGTCGAGTGGAGTGGAATGTAGTGAATGGAATGAGTGGAATGGTGGTGGAGTGTACATGATTAGCATGACAAGTTTCTAAGGGTCGACAAAGATTGAACAAACTCAATGCAAAGTAAGCAGCCTATATATATATCAAAAGTGTTTTCCTAATTTAGGGAGCATGTATATATGGCTATGGTAGGAGGTTCAACACTTTGTCACACAAGAACTTGTCATATGCACTTTAAATTTTCAAAATAAATCTTCAGAAATCTAGCATCACTAGGAGTAAGATCAATAGCAGCTCGGACTCTCATATATCATATCCGTCAATTACCTAGACTTTAGAGCAAGCAATTTGCAACCCACAGGTTTTAGGTTCAAGGTGCGTCTCAAGTCAAAGCAGTTTTGCATTTAAGGCTCAAGAGAAATTAAGCTTGAAAGCTAGGCACTAAAAAGGAATTACGATGGAGCAACTATTCATCATTTCCATGCATGAGATCTAGTTTCAGGGATCATTTTATATAGGTGGAAAAGAAAATCTCTGGTACACTCCTATTTATTTATTCTCAAACTCTAGCAAAGACTCTTTTAAACAACTAGACCTTTATAAAACTAGACTCCTAATAAACCAAGCAAACCAAGCAAACTAATATTTAGCTAATAATAATAATACTATAGTAGAGATACTTATCGGGATAACTGGGGGTGCTCTCCCCAATTTGGATTGAAGTGTAAGGTCATTGATGATGAGGAAGTTGAGGTAGATGGCGATGATGATGTCGACCTATCATGTCTCTCTTCCTTCGAATCTCTTTGAACTCAAATAGACAACAAAGCTAGTGGAACTTGATTAAGCATTAGGGGTTAGCCACATTAGCTTCATGTGTCTAGATATGGATTATTCTAGGTAAAACTTCAGCGGGGAAAATATTTTTGGAGTTTTATAAATTTATATGTATGCAAAGAACTATGATGCAAATGCAACTAGATGAATGAATAATTATTTTTTTGCCACCACGGTGAATCTCCTTATGGGCTATTACACACCACAAGATTATTCACATGGGGCTTTACTATTTTTCAATGCAATGCTAATGCAGAAATTAAATATGCTAAAGGAAAATGATTATGCAAAGAAGTAAATATCTTTGATGCAAGATGCGAGAAAGATAAATATGATATGCAATTAAATATGCAATGCTAAGAATTAAATATGGATAACTACCGAGTTACCTTTTTGGCGAGGGTTCAATGTTTTAAGTCCTTTGAACAAGACTACTTACCTTAGTTACTCCTTGAGTGTATCATCGATCTTGATAGTGTATCTCCTAAGATGGTGATTACGTAAATTTTGTTACCCATGTTCTTTTGCTGATCCAACATTTAGAAGTAAAAGATTGATAGTAGGGGTTGGCAGCCTCTTGTTTTGTGTGCATGCTTGGTGGAATCAGGACATTCACTTGTAGAATTTAGGGAGAGTGCAGACATCCTCCACATTTTGCTCGAAGTGTGTCCTGCATGCAAAGACAAGGCGGAGATCAAGTGCATGGGCCTGTTGGTGGGAAAACACCACCAGAACCAAAAATTCATTCTTCTCTAAACCTCGGGCACATCAAACAAGATAAAGTTAATGTTTATATGTTTCCTTTTCTATAACAAGGGTGATAAGATCAGAAGATGGAACATGAATGTTGCAACACATTTGTTAATATGATTAGGACTATGAGATCAAGAAGGTGGTGTTAGGAACAACAGCAGAAACAAAACATATTGAGCTAATAAAGTCAAGCAAGGGTGTCACTCTAACATGTTTGGTTCTTTATTTATGAACATGCCATAATTAAGAGAAAACTCACCTCAAGATGTTACCTTTATTATTGGAGCATGAGGGCCTTTGTAGCAACTTGTGATGGTGCTTTCCTATTGCTTGAAGCTTTCCTAACTTGTCTTCTTTCTCTTTATTCTATAAGGTTCTTTTGTGTACGAGCATGTCCTCCTTGTGAAAGATTTGTTGTGTCTTGCTTCAGTATGTGGGATGTGATGGGAGCATGTGAGGAGGAAGAGCATGATTGGATTATCCTTGGTGGAGTTGGTTTTCCTTCTCCATGTGTCATTCATCCTTAAGTTGATCCTTGAGCAAGTGCTTTTGTTTGTAGATTTTGTTTGTGGCACTCCTCTTCTTTCTTTTGCTTCATCTTTAGTATGAGTTTATCTCAGGACCTCCCCCAAGTTTATTTGTGAGTTTCTCTTTTTATCTCTGCAGGGGGTTAGTCCAACAAAGTATACCAATGTCTACACAAGTAATTCAGAGTTCAATAACCAAAATAGACTCCATGTCTAATTCAATTAAGGAAGGTTATTTAACCTAAGCACCATGCTTAATTTAAAAACCTTTAGAAGTATAGCTAGTACTTCCAAACCAAAGCATACTATGGTAGATAAAGGGTAGCATGAAGGCATTATAGAGATTTACTCAAACAGAGAGATGAAAAGCATGACAGTAGTTATAGTAAATTGAGCATGTCTCAAAGGTAGAAGCAACCAAGATAGTGTAGCAACATGATAAGGAAATATTTCTATGCATGTGATTTCATGTTGCATAATGATTGGTTGGACATACCTTAAATTGTCATCCTTCGTTCTTATTGCTCTAGATCTAAAATGGTTAGCAACAAAATACCCGAAGGAATATTTCCTTATTCATATCTCTATACTCATTTCACAAGGGTACTATAACAAACACTCATGTTATTTCTCAAGAAATGCTTGTTTAAGGACAGACAAGCTCATCCTTGGGAAACCTATTGAATTAAGATTCATGATGATGAAGTGGTTTCCCTTCCAACATCAATCTACCTCAAGATTTTATGCCAACGAGATCTAGAATATTTATTATAGATGTATGCATCTACAACCACCCTTTCGAAATCTATAGGAGGAGAAAGAATGAGGGGGTTGAAGATCTCATGTGGGATAGTGATAGAGAGACTAGGTGATTTAGGAAGGTGATCATGTGAACATGGGCTAGATGAAGTGTCTTTGAAGCAGCTCTCATACTCACCGATGTTGTCCTCCTTCTCAAACTCCAAGGTTAATTCATCATGGCTATCTAAAGGATTTCTTGTGTTTGTGTCTCTTAGGTGATAATATCTAAGGTGTCGTCTATACAATCAATGGCCGTGACACATAAGTCATTAACATTCTCAAGCCATTGTTGTGGTTCTTCTTGGTGGTCTTGATGATCCCTATGCTTAGGTTGTTGTGATAAATTTCTAGGGTCATCATGAGTCTCAAAGAAGGAAGCATATGTGGATTCATCGGGGGCAAGGATGGGTTTAGAAATGGGTTCGAATAAATCATCTTGTCTAGGTATAGAAGAGGAGAAGATAAGATTGTCTTCTAGATAGCTTTGCTCTTCTTCTATGGCAAGATCAGAAATGTCATCCTTGGGTTCTTCCCAATGTCTTTTGAAAGAATAAGTACATTCAAATAGAGACTTCTCCTTAAAAGAATCTGAATTATAATCACTTGGAAATCTCTTATAAACACTTTCAATAAGAGACATCTCAGAAGAATCTGAGTTGTGGTCACTTAGAGGTCTCTTGTCTGGATAAGAATTTATTGTTCTCCCAAAATCACTAAAGGTAGGTTCACAAGGTTTTTCCAAAGGTGGAATTTCTTCTTCCTTTGGGGGATTTTGGGATGTTGGTGGTTCAGGATGGATAGCTAAGTCTTGGGATTGGAATTGTTGTGAATTAGCTATCGTGATTTCCTCTCCTTGATCGGAGGGTAATTCTTCATTTTTCTCGGGAAAGATTCTAGTGGGAGTGGCGTATCCGCAACATCTGTCAATGAGATCTCTTGCTTCTATAGCAGACAGAGAAAGGAATGCGCCTCCTGAAGCTGCATTAAGGTCTCTTGCATCTTTCTTAGTAAGACCCAGATAAAAATGTTGAAGAAGGATTGGGTCTGGAATACCAAGGTTTGGGCCAAAGTTGATAAGGTCATTAAAACGATCCCATGATGCTTTAAGAGACTCTTCTTTTTCTTCTTGTTTAAAAGTTAAAAGTTCTATACGAAGATGGGCTATTCTGGAGGTGGGAAAGAAATAGGTACAAAAATTGGACATTAATGTTTCCCAATCTCCTTTCACTCTCTCTACGTTCAAGTAATACCACTGTTTAGCTTTTCCCGTCAAAGAGTACGGAAAGAACTTCCAGCGTAAGGTATTATCGGATATGCCTTCCATACGAAAGCATCCCATAATTTCCTCAAACTTTCATAGGTGTGAGTGTGGGTTGGCCTCACCTTCTCCCGAGAAGGCTAGTTCCTGAACCATTCTTATATAACCCAAGCGTAGCTCATAGGACTTTGCTAGGATAGGCTCTGAAGATTCTGGTTGCCTAAAGCTTTCGCTTGAGGGTATAAGATATTTATAGATAGGCGTGGAATTCATAATGAAAAGGGAAAGAAAAGAATAGATGAGTTAAAAAGATAAAAGAATAAAAGAAAAGAATATGATACAAGGATAAGGTAGATTCAAAGTCAATCTCAGCAATCCGTTTCCCCGGCAACGGCGCCAGAAATGCTTGTTGGTATTTGTTAAGCCCACAGAAATATTTATAATTTGTATAATCCGCAAGCGCACGGATACCGGTGAGCACTTCACCCGGGAGAGGGTTTAAATATCGAATCCACAGGGAAACGGGTGAGGGAGACTACGATCTAATCTTAACCCGGAGTAGCAAAAGACTAAAAAGGTTGAGGGTATAGAGAGGTTTACTAAGATAGCTAAATCTTAATTTGGTAAGTGATGTTGATAATATTCTTATGGGGATGTACTCAAAGAAAAGTAAGGCGAAACTCACTATTCCCCGGTAACTTGTTCCTACTTAGTCCTATCCAACGGGATGTGGAATCCAAAGGAATCAATGGTACTTGTCACTACCACGAACTACCACGCTCCAGGAAGGTAGGGTGTATCTATGAGATACCCGAGCCTAAGCACCACGCTTACACTACGAATATTACCTTAACCTATTGCAATAGATTAAAGTACTCAAAAGAGAGACTCATAGACCAATAAGAATAAATATAAACAATATAACTTACTAAAAGAAGAAATAGATTACCGAGGAGTAATTCCAAATGTAGATTAACTTTCCACCGAGGTACAAGTATGGAGATAGCACCGACAGGTAGGCACTTCCTCCGATTCCTTCCCTCTTTCTATCTCTCTTGTTCTAAAGATTAGAACTAATGAGTTCTAATCCTCTTATACTAACTCTTCTAATTGTAGTTCTAATATGCTTCTAATTACATTCTAATTCACTAATCCCTTAGAGAGAGTTGATCCTTACAAGGGACCCCTCTACAACTAAGAGATAATGAGATAGAATGAATTGATAATGAATTAGGGTTTTGCCCCGGGGTCAAGGGGTCTTCTTATATAGGCCTTGGCGATGAACGTGAACCCTTGGATCAAACCGACCTTGGCAACGGTGTAGATACAACCTCAAAGTCGGTAGTAAACCGACCTAGGAAGATGAGACCGGCAGGTGGGACCCACCGGGCGCCGGCCTAATCTCCACCGGCGGCCGCCAGCCATGGTGTGCCCATCTTTGTCGAGGTCCTTCCTGGTGTCTTCTGGTGTCTTCTAGAATGTTTTAGTCCACAATTCGGGTTGAGTTACTTCACGGTCAAGTCTTGTCATCATATGTCTTGTATATTCCGGAACTTTCTCCATTCTTCTCTGCATTTATATGTTAAGTCCCTGAAAATGTATAAATCACCAAAGCTCATGGAATTATGTTAGTTAAACCCCTAGACTTATGTTTATATTCATTTTAAACCTTTATTCATGTTTAGTTGACTAGTAATTTTATGCTATAACAGGTGTCAACGATTGTTACGGCTATCAAGCCTGGCATCTCACAAAACGCCCGCACACAGCAATGCGTCGAACAGCTAGCGCCGCAGCGGGATGAAGGAGACCAACTAACCAACAATCCCCTTGCTTGTGCTGGGCAATGAACGTTCGATGACCTTGTATTCTTCCGTCCACGTCGCCGCGCCGCGTCGCCGCACGACGTAGCCGTTCTGCGCCACAAACTCTTGGATCGGAGGTCAGCCTGGCTGCGAGATCCGCGAAGGAAATGGGAGGGGGAGGGAATGGGAGTGGGGAG
This sequence comes from Hyparrhenia diplandra, assembly GCA_015847255.1. Lineage (NCBI taxonomy): Eukaryota > Viridiplantae > Streptophyta > Magnoliopsida > Poales > Poaceae > Hyparrhenia > Hyparrhenia diplandra. The sequence continues at coordinate 19,516 of JADLZK010005435.1, forward strand.
GAGTACTATGGTAGGATTCTCACCTTGGGGTCTTGAGGCGGGAGATCGGGGTCGGCGCCATTTCCTTTAGCGGTAGGGTTCTTGCACGCCCGCCGCGGGGAGACATACCACGGCGGTTAGGGTTCTCGTCTGCGCCGCCGTGGGAGACCTTGCACGTAGGGTAGGGTTCTCGCCTGCGCCGCCGCGGTAGACCTCCCATGCCGGGGTAGGGTTCTCGTTCGCTTGGCCGCCACGGGAGTCCTCCCTTCCCACGCCCGGGGGTAGGGTTCGCTGCGCCGGCGGGAGACCTCCATTCCCACGCCGGGGTAGGGTTCTCGCCTGCGCCGGCATGGGAGACCTGCCATCCCACACCGGGGTAGGGTTCTCGCTTGCTCCGCCGGGGGAGACCCTGCCTTCCTACTCACGGGATTTGGGCTACGGATTTGGGTGATTTTGGGAACTGAAGGGGGAAAAGTCGTGGTCACGGTGGACCTGGTGGAGCGAAATGAAATTTTGGCCAACGCGCCTCTACGCTTCTTTCCCGCTTCTTCGAAAAGTTCAGCTTGGGTGGCAGTCTTCATCTTCACCGTCAATCCCCGATTCCTCCAACTTATTTGGAGAAAGAGTTGAGCTTGTTGGGCCTTGGGCCTATAGTTGAGAAAGAGTAGTTTTTGGATTGTACAAGTCTCCCACACGTTTTACAAACTCTTTGTGAGATACGTGGTTTTTGCGACTAGGGTTCACCAGCATTTTCTCAAATGCAAAAATGACCTATATATGGAATGTAGATCCTAACGAGTTCTATCAACTTCATGTTCAAAAGTTTTTCAACCGAGGCCATTTAGTGCTCCGTTTGGCGAGGTTTGACCAAGTCAAACTTGGGTCTTTTTGAAATCGGCGCATTCGGGCCAGTTTTTCGAAACTCTAGATGGATCCAAATCGAAAAGTCATGAATACGTGTTTTGTAGGTCTCTTCAAGACCGACATTCGGGATTAGAGTCAACTTTTCGGTTTTTTGAACTTTTCACGCCTCAAATTTTGAATTTTCAAATTTTACGACCTCCGTTTGAAAAGTCATGAATACCAAAATTTTGATAGAACATGATTTTAGAAAAATTTAGGAAAAAAATCATGAAATTTAGACTTAGAATGTTGGAGAAAGACTAGTTACAAGTTTTAACTAGAGATTAAAAAAAAAAAAAAAACTTGTATTCATATGCGGTGGTAGGGCTGAACTTTAGAGACACTGGAGGTCTCGAGGTTCAAACCCCCGAAGAGACATAATTTTTGCTATTTTTACAACGTGAAATTGGCCAAAAACTTGTCAACTACTTGACAAGACATGATAGATTCGTTTTGACACATATAAGTGAGCAACAATTTTGACATAGATTAATTACTCGTCCATACAAATACAAATACAAATACCATAAGTGGTTGTTCAACGTACACAACCATAAGTTCAGCATCACGTGTTCATGCATACATATTACATATAAGTGATAACAGCCCAAAGGGGCTAGCAGAGAAGCATATCGGTTTAGCATCATTTCTTCTTCTTGCCAAGGCGGCATCATCCAACATCTTCATCAGGCGGTCTGCCTTGGCTTCGACCTCCGCCAGATCCCAGTCAAGCTGAGCCATCTCCTTCTTGTGCTTCTCCTTCCTGGCCAATTCAGTCAGGTCGTCCACCTTCCAAGTGAGCTTCATGATGCTCTGCACCAGGGGTGTTGTCACAGCGCCTTCGATGACGTTCATGAGTGCAGTTCGAGTCATCACAAATGGCTGAAAAACGTGAAGTGATTAATAAGTAATAACAGTGTATGAGGCCAATATATTTGATGACTGTCATGGACAAAATCAAGCGAGGGAATGGATGATGAATAACATCATACATATTGATTATCTACGTTATACATCATACATATTGATTATCACTTTGTTATATTGAATAACATCATACATAGTGATCATATATATAGATAATCTTCACTATTTGCCATCAAGTACAACCATCATACACATACCGACATGGAAAAAATCAAGCGAGAACAATAGATACAACCAACAAATTTGATGACCGATATGGACAAAATCAAGCAAATTGTCTACAAGCCATCTCATTACCACAATTACTAATAAGGTGTGCATCATTGGCCTGTTTCCACATTAATTAAGACCCTGAAAACAACATAGCAAGGACTGTCTACTGAAATTATCATGGAATCAGCCTAGTCCCTACAATCTTGTACTTGTTGAGCCCATGTTCATAAACTAGTTTTCAAAGCATTTGTGTTGAGCCAGGTTTATATTTCATATAGCATCAAGGTTAGAATGTTGAACACCATTTGTTGACAAGACATGATTTTAGAAAAATTCAAGGAAAACAAATTATCAAATTTGGAGTTAGTATGAGCCAATCTTGTACTGTGATTCCGAGGAGGACTGGCCGTGAGCTGGAGGTGGGTACTCAAAGCTGGACGGCGGATTCTTGTCGGGCGTTGGCAGTACACCGGTGACCCTGCGTCGGAAGGTCTTACGGTGGTCATAGTCGCCGGCGTAGCGGGGACCGCACACCATGATCATGTGCTCGCTCATCGATGACGAGGAGTCTGCGGGGCGGGAACATCACCTTCTTCGCGGGATGCGGCATCGATGAAAGGGCGCGCCCTTCCTCTTCTTCGCCTTAGGCGTGGAAGAGGGCGTGGCCTTCTTCGACAAGCCCCGTGGCGAAGGCGAAGGGGCCCATGTGATCCTCCTCGACGCCCACGGGCCGCCGGTGAAGGGCGCGCCGACCCGGGGCCTCCCGGTCGAAGGGAACCGCCCGCCGGCAAAGAGCGGAGGGAGGGACCCTCCTGCCGTGTCGCCCGGGCGTCTCGCCGGCATGAGCGAAGAGGAAGCTCGACAACGGGGCGCGTGGGCGGCGGCGGTGAGAGGAAGAGGAAGGAGTGAGGTGGATCCGGTCGCGGTGAAGGGTTGATCGAGGGAAACCCTAAGGGGATAAACTATAACACTATGGAGCACCCTGTTAATGAGTAACAAGATGTTACATATACCAAAATAATCCAAATCAAACGCAAACCCAGTGTGAGACATGTGGGTTAGTGGGATGCAACTAAGACCCTACACGTGAGGTCCTGGGTTCGAATCCACATGTCTCACGCTGCGGTGAACTTTTTTATTTTTTTTATAAATATTATGTGACAGATAAATAATGTCACAAAAACATAAAATGCCGTCACGAAATCCTACTGCCGTTGGGCTGCTCATGGCAATCACATTCAGTGACAAAAGCAAACTGAAGCGTCATACATAGTTCACTCTTATGTGACGCACAACAGCCTTCCGTCACAAATAGTCATGGTGCTTGCCATTTTGTGACAACGTTGAGTTTTTTGTCGTATTATGGTACATTATATGACGATTTCGGGCCCCGTCACGAGGTCGTTTTGTAATAAAAAATTGGTATTCTTGTAGTGCTCGTATATGCATGCATCATATCAGGATCGGAGGAGTTAGTTCGGGAGGAGATCAAGGAGCAGGAAGCCAACCTTCATCATCTGGGAGTGCAGCCAAAAGACCCCACAGGAGAAGGAGGACCGTTAATCAAGCTTCCAGAGTGCCCTGACTTCTTCTTCCTACTACTTTTCTAAAGGCAAGCCCCGGTGCATGCTGAACTTTTCTATGCTTTCTAAATTAATTTGTTGAGTCCTTTATTGGTTGCTGCATTAAGTGTAGGATATGATTGAAACCGTTGATGCACAGATATCCTTGTTGAAGTTGTTACCCTATCCTAATAGCAGAGTCTAGGTTAAATGCTCGTTATAATGATTGCGAGAAGCGGTGATTTTCGGTCACCGAGAGGATGTTTGTGGTTAGTCACATGGGTGACTAACAATTTCTTCTCCGAGAACTTGATTAATAAAACATGTGAGATTGGATGGATATTGTGGTCTTTCCATCTGATCGATTAAGGACTGATACTTTGTCGGAAGGCGGTCGGAAGTTGAACGTACCTGTTCATATAGTAGGCTCCACGGAGTCGTGAGCCACGAAGCTTGTGAGAATGTTAGGTGCCGGTACTTGTACGCTTAACGTCCCTCCTAGGCGTGGTAGGTTGGGTTTGATCGGGCGCAAGCAGATGCGCACGAAGCGTCGTCTTCATTGCCGCTCACTTGGTGGCTCGAGAGGAGGGGGTTGCCGACAGGTCCGAGACATACGTCCCCTAACGTCTTGGAAGTGATCCGAGACTCCTCGACGGGGAAGTCCTAGGTTTATGATGGGGTATTCGCCGGTGGTCAATGTCGATTCGAATCGCCATCTCTCCGGATAGTGAGAACCAGGGATGCTTCGCGACACTGTAGTCTTAATACTACAATAATGGTTACTCTAGCTTATTCATTGCTGTTGATGTTAAAATGTTGATCCAATTACTTATACTATTATTTATATATCGCTGAGCATATGTTTAATCTTGACTATACAGGACTTATGGTTTATGTATATATTAAATAACCTTTTAACTTGGAAGAACCTGAGTAGCATGTGTGGGCGCAGTAATCAACCTTATTTCTGAAATAAATGTGAGTCAGCCAGCTCCAGATAAAGCCAAGCATAATCCTTGGAGTCTTTTCCTTATTTTTTGGTTTAAGACGGATAAGTCTTGCAGAGTACAATTGAGTACTCACGGGTTATTTCCCACTGTTGCATGTGACTTAGTCTTGCATAAGTTTAGCCAGTTGTGATGTGCTGTGGTTGAAGAATAATGCCTAGGGCATGGCAGTCTCCATAGTTCCCTGTCTCTTGCTATTACAGGGTTGACATTATGTTGGCACTATCTATTTTATTTTGATTTCCGTTATACAACTATCTTGTTTTCGAAAGCTATTGCTTCCGCACTCTGAACTACTTTGAAATAAATGTGTACATCGCACTCTGATTTTAATATAAATGAATTTGGTTTAAAATACCTGTGGATTTGAACTACTAAGCTCAACGATCTTGGTTGTATTGTTGATGAGTTTGAAATCACTCGGAGATTTCTGGAATACCGGGTTTATATGGACTCAAGTGTAGACTGCGATTGCTTCGGTAATTGCGAATTATACTTGATTTCTTATAAATTGGTCGGCTCTGTCACAGTATGTCTCGGTCCTGCCGGCTACCCCCTCCTTCTCGGGCCACCAAGTGAGCGCAGCAATGAAGACGACGCTTCGTGCGCATCTTCTTGCGCCCAATCAATCCCAACCTACCACGCCAAAGGAGGAGCGATAAGCGGGCAAAGCCGGCCCCTAACATTCCACGAGCTTCGCGGCTCATGACCCAGCGGAGCCTACTATATGAAAGGTACGTTCAACTTCCGACCACAGCCCAACAAAGGATAAGTCCTTAATCGATCGGATGGAAAGACCACAATATCCATCCAATCTCACATGTTTTATTTAAACAGGTTATAGCAGCAGCTTGACAATCACCCATGTGATTGTTCACAACATTTCCTCAAGTGACCGGAATCACTATCTACTGCAATCATGATACTGAGCATTTAACCTAGACTCCTAAATAGGATAGGGCAACTTTCAGCAAGGATCTCAATGCATCAATGGTTTCAACCATTTCCTAAACTTAATGCATGAAACATATAAAAGACTCAAGTCAAATTAATTGGAAGAATAGGAAAGGCAGAATGCCCCGGGGCTTGCCTCGCGAGAACGTAGCGGTGCACGTGCTCCGGGCACTCAAGAAGCTCGGCGGTCGACTCTCCTCCTCCGATGACCTCTTCTCGGGCTGGACTCCGAGGTGGTGAAGCTCCCCGGTCCGCTCCTCGATCAGCTCCTCAATCACCTCTCCCGATCCCGAGATGATGCATATGATGGAGAAAAGAAATGGTTACAATTAGATGAACAAAGACTTGCTTAAAAATAAATTTGAATGATGGATGAATGCTTCATGATGTATGCTACTAGTAAGTGGATATCTCTTCTATAGAAACACAATTAAATCTACACATGAAACTCTAGTAATCTACATCAAGCAAAACACCTTAGCTCACTAATCACTAGAAAATGGCAGCTAGACATGCTTTGTCAAGAAAAAACAGTCCTGAGAGAGTTCTACAACTCCAATTTCAGCAAACGAACACTCTATGGAAAGCTAACGAAATTTCCCACAAATCATTCCATACCAACTCGACTGGATTCTGCCATCTACAGTCTCAAAAACAGGAAAAACAGAGGCTCTATTTCTAACCTATTTCATCACATACAATCACTATAACTTGCAAACTACTCATGCAAACCTTATCAAACTTGACCAGTAGGAAAACCAAATCATTAACCACCAAATAAACCTACTGGTTGAACCAAAAGATAATTTAAAGCTCATAAAATGATATGCCCTAACATCCACTACACATGCACACTATAATTTATATAAATGCTAGGAATAATAAATTGACCAAACATGTGAGGCTATCAAACTAATCATACCAACAGGTCCTATTCATGCTAGGAACAATTAGTAAACCAACCAAAACACATTACCTTAATATAAACATGCATTTCTAGGATATTTTCTATGCAACATAATTATGGTAAATACATAACCACTTGAGAAAATTCTACAAAAACTACCCGAGCATCTTCTTACTGACCTATAACAGCTACCATAAAAATTTCATGGCAAGATCATGTAAACACAGCCCTACACAAAAATGGTAAGCTAGCAATGAAACTAGGCATGAAAATACATTGTACTATGAAAAGTGTCGACAACAGATTTTTGAGTATGACAGGCTTCTAAAACCAATCAAAACCAAACATGCCAAGTCTCACATCCAAAACCCTAGTATTTATTTTCCTATGATTTTCCCAAGATCACATTGAAAATGGCACATAAATACAAAATCACATTTCTTCTACAGAACATATCATGCATGATATTTTTCCTAGACTCTACTCACAAAACTAAGAACATTTTGCACAGGAAGCATATTTTTATCTTGCACCAATTAAAAGATATGGATTTTCTCATTTTCCATGCATTTATGGCCATAATTATAACTATATACAAAAACTGTCAGAAAATAAGGTTTCATATTTTTATACTGTAGTTTATCATCTAACAAGCATGGCAAAATTTGTCTCACTCAAAAACACCTTAAAATGATCAAGTTATGAATTTCCAAAGCTTTTCAATGAAATGCGGAAAACAGAAAAGATAAAAAGAAAAAGATGAAAGCGTGGGTGCCGCTGTTAGTGACACGAACACAGAACGGCGGCGCGGCGGCGGCGGTGGTGGATTCGCGCCGGCGGTGACCAAACCACGCAACCGGCTACTCTAATCAACTCTACTCGGCGAGGCGGACTCATTGGTACCCTTGGTTCGAATCGAAATGGGAAAAACGGCGACGACGGCGGCGGCGGCTCGCGGGCGGCGTGGACGGCGGGCGATCGGCCGTTCTAGGGCTCAACCAAGCACCCTACCCCTTGTTCTCAACTCCACTCTACTCAACTAGGACATGCAAGACGGTTTCAAGCTCAACGGCGAAGCTACGGCGGGCGCAGACCATGCGCATGCACGGCGGCGCCACGGACACGATGTGACGGCGACGGCGCGTGCCCCGGCTAAACGGCGGTGAGATCCACTCAACCATCAAGCTCACAAGCTCGAGCACATCTAGGCAAAACGAGAACACGCAAAAAAGAAAGAACTAAAGGTGACCTAGGAGCTCGAGCGTGAGCTCGACTTGACGGCGGCCATGGCGGACTCGGCGGCGGCGGCGATGCGAGAACGAGCTCCATACCTTGGCGTTTACCTCATTTCGATGATGGCGTTAGGTAGGGCACAGCATGGCGGTGCTAGGGATTCAGTTTAGGGTGATTTGGTGCGGTGGTGGCGATGGAACGCGGCGGCGGAGTCGCGGGACGATGGCGACGATCGCGGCGGCGCTCTCCTCGGCTGGCGGCCGGCGGGCGGCGCGAGAATGAATCTAGGGTTAGGGCAACCCATTGCCCGCCCTTTTTATACGTGCGCGCGACCCGGTAGCATGTGATCCGGGCCGTACATCGGCGTTCACGCGCGCGGCCACGTCGACACGGCGGTGTCGGCCGGGTTCTCGCCGATAGGTCCTCCTCCCCTGTTTTTCGACCCTGCCTCGGTTTCTAGTCTGTACATCGAGATTTGTGCAGAATTTGGAAAAACTCAAAACAGCGATTTTGTAGAGAATTTCATAAGCTACAAAAGTCTCAATATGAACTTTTCCTAATTCGGCCTAGATTTGGGGATAAAAATTTAAAAACAGCAAGGTCATCACTTAGCACCAAAAACAGAGTTTGAATTCAAATTCAAATCTGACCCAAACTGTTGGTTACTATTTGAACCACTTGCAAGCCTTTTCACAAGAAACTCATAGAAGACTTTTTGATCTATATAAAGAGTACTACATTTCAAATATAGAACACTTTGGCTAGAAACAAATCTAACATGCACTTTTGAAATGAGTTTCAAAATGACTCAAGGAGGGTACAAGCTCTAGGGTAGATTTATAAAAATTTTCCAAATTGAAACTCAAGCTCAACCATGGCCCTAAATTATGTCAAAAAATATAACTAGGCACAATTTAGGTCCAAAACCACATTATAGCTAATACACCATAGTAGCTAGTTCAAACAAACATGAATTGAAGTCAATTAAACTAGAGTGAATGTCACTAACAACATGCTTATGCATGAAATGATGATTATGCCATGCAAATGATCATGCAAATAAGATGCTTAACACCTAGGGCGTTACAAATCTTCCCCCTAAAAAGAATCTCATCCCAGATTTGGTGAAACTAACCATTTGTGATAAAAGCGTGGATAGTTTCTCGAGAAGATACTCACCGGTTTCCCATGTTGCATCGTCCTCCCCATGATTTCCCCATAGGATCTTGTATTGCTTAACTACCTTGCCTCTGGTGACTCTTTCTTTGGTGTCTAGCACTTTTTTTCGGGTTTCTCATAGTAAGTTAAGTCTTGATTAATCTCGATGTTTCGAATTGGCACTTGTTCCTCTGGAACTCTCAAACATCTCTTTAAGCGTGACACATGAAAGACACCGAAAACAGTTCTCATCTCCTGTGGTAGTTGCAATTGATATGCTACCTCTCCCTTTGTGGCAATAATCCGATATGGACCTACAAATCTAGGTGCTAGCTTTCGCTTCACTCCAAAATGTTGTACTCGTTTCATTGGTGACACTTTAAAATAAACAAAGTCACCCACCTTGAACTTAATGAGTTTCCTACGCTTGTCCGCGCATAGCTCTTTTGACGGTCTTGAGCAGCTTTCATGTGTTGCATTATTGTTGACGGTAACCAATTACATATTTTTAGCGTCAACATTCTACCAAAAAGGGAGTAAAAATAATCTTTACCATGCTCATATACATTTATCACTAATAAAATTCTACTTGTAGTATCTAGTATTTTATTTTGTAGGTTTATAATAAAAGCAAGTGGAAAGCTGGCCAAAATACGCCATCGGGAAAGCGCATTATTGCAAAACACAAGCCCAGGAGCAAATCGACCCAAAACATCAAAATTGGGCGAGCAAAGCCCGCCCACAACTTTTCAAGACGAAGGACGCCAGACCCACCGAGACTCGGGCAGGCGAGCCGGGGGTGCTACAAGCGCCCCCAAGGTGCGGCCGCACCCTCCCTCGAGGCGGTTTCGGCCCGGCCTCGGGAGGCGGTTCCTTAACATGCCTTCTGGGGGTTACCGACGTGGGATGGTCGGTTTGGTCTAATTAGGAAGGCGTACAAGGTCGGTTTTGGTGTAAATTAGCACTTAGGCCCCTCCTCCAAGTGTATAAGTAGTCCCCCTCTCTTCCTCTCTCAACACACACCACTTGGAGTCCAGCAACCAGCATTCTTCCTCTCTCTACCACCTCTACCTCTCTTTCTTCTTCTACTTCTTCTTCTTCTTCTTCTTCTTAGTTCTTGGTTAGCACTTGGAGTAGAAGAGCTACAAGGAGGGCTTGTCTCCTAGAAGAAAGTGCCTTGGTAATATATCTTCTCAATGGAGCATTCTTCTATTTGCAAGTCTTATATCTATGTTCTTGGCCTAACTTATGAACTAGAGTATAGTTTTGTTCATGTTCTTGTGTTGGTATATGAACTAGCATATAGTTTGTATATCATAATCTTGACATGTTCATATCAGTTCATCATCGATCATCATATGCCTAACTTGATTAGAGGTGGGATATCGGTTCATTGTTCCTTCGGGTTTGCTCTTGTTCTAGTCCGTCCATTCGGCGAGTGGGGATCCTGGGGGGACAAGAGTAGTGCTCTGATATGCGGGCATGGTGCCCGGGTATTACGACACCTACGAATATGAGAGCATGCCACGGTTGAGGGGGTAGGCGGCTGGGTCGTGACAAGCCTTGACCGTCCCTTGAAATCCCCCCACGTTCGTATGTGCTGTAGGAGTTCGTAAATGCCTTGGTGGGAAGCAGACTTCCTGGTGGGGTCTCCCCGATATCCTAGACTTAACCATGCTTAAATCATGTTTGCATATGATCCTAACTATTCATTTGTATGGCCATGACTAGATACATTAAGATTACTCCATTAGGTTATTCATTTATTCTTTATCTATTTTCTTTATCCTTTGCTGGTGGATTCTTAAGTGTGTGTCACACTCCTAAGGAAGAACACGGTCTCGTGCCGCTTCTTCTTCGGCGGAACCCCGGTCGAGACCAGACATCCCTACACCAACCGAACCTTAAGCTATGGCCCAAAAAGTGTCGCTTAAGCGATTTCTCTACTCTTTTGCCGCCAACGTGCCCACCGGGCGGTGGTTAATGTGGTGGACAAGAACTAACTACATCACCTGGGCTGATCACCATGGTGCGTGCGGTCCATTCTATGGACTGCCTAGCGAGGACGCCAACGCTCATCTCCAGCACATCCTTGAGCTGTGCGACACCATCATCATCAAGGACGTCGAGCCCGATGTCATCAGGCCCCGCTTGTTCCCTTTCTCCCTCGTGGGGAAGGCAAAACAGTGGTTCTACAAGGACAAGGAAGCTGTCAACACGTGGGCTAAATGCTCCACGGCGTTCCTGGCTAAGTTCTTCCCCATGGGCAAAACCAATGCTCTGAGGGGGAGGATCGCCAATTTCCAGCAGACATCAATGGAACCCATTCCGGAGGCGTGGGAGAGGCTGCAAGAATACATTCTAGCATGCCCGCGCCACGGGATGGAGAACTGGCTGGTGCTCCAGAACTTCTACAATGGTCTCACGGCCATATCAAAGGGGCACCTTGACGCCGCTGCTGGTGGCGCCTTCTTATCGCTCACCATCAATGAGGCAACAGCCCTCATTGACAAGATGGTGGCAAACCAGAGCTGGGGGGAGGACAGAACCCCAGCGAAAACACAAAAAGGCATGCACACCGTGAAGGAGGCGGATTTGCTTGCCGCAAAAATAGATCTGTTGCTGAAGAAACTGGAAGAGCGCCCTGCTGACAGTCAGAATCAACAGCGCCCAGTTTACGCCACAGATGCTCACATGACCTGTGAGACATGTGGTGAAGTTGGCCACTCGGGGGATAATTGCCCCGAAACCCACGAAGAAGCTGCATTCATCAACAACAAAGAACGGGTATCGCCAACCTCGGCAAAAAATTTGGAACAACCCGATCCGTCCACCATTCCAAGGTAACCAGGGGTACAACTCCAATTATAACCCTGGTCAGCCATCATTGAAGGACCTGGTGTTGGGCCAAGCCAAGATCAACGAAAACCTCACCAAAAAGATGAGCCAGAATAATAGCATCCTAGAAGGAGTTAGCAGTAAGTTGGATGGGATAACTTCTGCCATTAAAAATCAGCTAAGCTTCAACAAGACGATTGAAGCTCAAATATCCCAACTAGCTGCTCGACTCCCTATCATGGTTGGGAATAAAAGTTCAGAACAACCTGCAGAGATCAATGCAGTGACCACAAGAAGTGGCAAGGGAGGCAGGGACCCACCAAGACCCAACCCTGCGGTGAGGAAACAGAAAGAGAAGCTGCCTGAAGAGGTAACCCCATAGGTAGCAGAGGAGCCAGAAGTGGAGGAGGTGCCATTGGAATATATAGACACAACGTACCTACCATTCACCACAAAAACAAGAAGGCAGACATTGGATGAACAGTTCACTCGGTTCATGGAGATGATCCAGAAAGTACATGTAAGTGTGCCACTCCTAGATATGCTTCATGTACCGTTATATGCCAAGTACATCAAGGATATCATCCAAAACAAGCGGCCACTACCAACAACAGAGGTTGTGAAGTTAACAGAAGAATGTAGTGCCGCTATCCTGAATAGTCTGCCCAAAAAGAAGAAAGATCCAGGATGCCCTACAATTCCCTGCTCAATTGGAACACAAACATTCAACCACGCCTTATGTGATTTGGGCGCCAGCGTTAGTGTCATGCCAAAATCAGTCTTCGACAAGCTCAAACATACAAATCTAGAGCCAACATCTATGACACTACAGCTAGCAGACTCATCTATAAGGTATCCAGCAGGGATTGTAGAGGACATACCCGTGAAAATCCGAGGGTATTTTGTCCCAGTTGACTTTGTGGTGTTGGACATGGAATTCACTAAAGATACACCACTCATCCTTGGACGGCCATTCTTGAGCACCGCCGGGGCACAGATTGATGTTGGGGCAGGAGAAATCCGCTTCAATATCAATGGCAATGAAGAAAAATTTGAATTCAGGCCCCGAATCTCAAAAGAGTGCAAAATAATCCGGATAAAATATGGGGAGCAAGGCATTAAAGAAATAGAAATCCAGCCCCCAAAGACCGGCAGCACTCCCAAGGCAGTCAACAAAAATAAAAGGTGGGAACAAAAGAAAAAGACAGCTCCTAAACCAAAGAAGGAGCAGAAAAAGGTTCCCATCTTTACAAAAGGACAAAAGGCTCCGGAAGGTAGCTCCACACCAAACGAAACAAAGGAAGAGCCAAAACAAAAGAAACAGTCAAAATACGCTCCTCCTCAAAAGGTGTGGAAGCTAAAAGAAGTGCAGCCCTCCGTATCTCCAGGAGCAGGTGCACCATCGAACGACAAAATTGGAGAAGGTCCCGATCCACGGACTCAAAAGAGTGGACCCTCCGCCGAAGGTAAAACGGCAACTATCTCAGAAAAGAACAAAAATAAATAAAGACACCCACGGGCCTCCGAATAGCTTGGGGAAGGACCCCGGGTATCATTGCATTGCATATTTTCTTTCAACAAATTTTATTTTATTTCAAAGCATGTTTAAATTTCAGCAATCTTGCATCTAAAAAAAAATGAAATGAAAAATGACTAAAACTAATATATATATATATATATATCCAAAAATAGAATAAGTAGCTCTTCTATGTGCTTTAATGCTTATTTATATGAGTTATGGAAAAGTTTAGTTTTAGTCCCTTGTTGAAATGATGAATAGTTGCTCTATCTTATGTTTTGCCTGTGCCTAGTTTATGATTCGAATTTCTCTAAAGTTTGGGTTTAGTGGCTAAGTCTAAAAAACTCATCTGAAAAAACTGATTCATGTGGGTTGCATAAGCTCTATCTAATCTAAGTTGTTGCCAAGTATGAAATGGTACAAATAGATTTACTATGATTTCGTTCAAATGAGAAACTTGACATCAGGGAACCTAATTTGAAAGAAAAGAGAAATGATATGGGCTATGCTAAAAAAAGAAAGAAAGAAAAAGAGATGAAAAATGGACACGTGTCCGAGGGCGAGTAGAGCCCACAACTCCAAAAAAAAAAGAGAGGAAATAAAAGACAAAAGTCTAGGGCGAGCGAGCCCACCTCTCCAAAAAAAAAAAATATATACATAGCAATAAAGCCCATACTTTCTCGAAAAATAAAATAGAACTTAAATAAATAAATCCCGGATGAGAAAGTTGATCAAAAGGATGAATGAAAAGTATTTTGTTACAACCGTTCTATCGGCAACCGCCCAAGACTTTGAGAAAAGCTAAAATCCCCCCTTCTGATGAAAGGTAATAAAGGGTGAGAAAAGATGTGCCATTTTATTCAAACTCTAGTAGAAAATCTTATTATAACCACGACACTTGAAAAACATAATCGGCATAGTAGCTACTCCCGATCAACAACCAAGTAATTATCTTTTTGCTTGAGGACGCGCAAAGGGTAAGCTTGGGGGGAGTTTGTTGACTCGGTAACCAATTACATATTTTTAGCGTCAACATTCTACCAAAAAGGGAGTAAAAATAATCTTTACCATGCTCATATATATTTATCACTAATAAAATTCCACTTGTAGTATCTAGTATTTTATTTTGCAGGTTTATAATAAAAGCAAGTGGAAAACTGGCCAAAATACGCCATCCGGGAAAGCGCATTATTGCAAAACACAAGCCCAGGAGCAAATCGACCCAAAACATCAAAATTGGGCCGAGCAAAGCCCGGCCCACAACTTTTCAAGACGAAGGACGCCGACCCACCGAGACTCGGGCCAGGCCAAGCCCGGGGGGTGTAGCGCACCCCAAGGTGCGGCCGCCCCTCCCCGAGGCGGTTTCGGCCCGGCCTCGGGGAGGCGGTTCCTTAACCTCGCCTTCGGGGGTTACCGGCGTGGGATGGTCGGTTTGGTCTAATTAGGAAGGTGTACCAGGTCGGTTTTGGTGTAAATTAGCACTTAGGCCCCTCCTCCAAGTGTATAAGTAGTCCCCCTCTCTTCCTCTCTCAACACACACCACTTGGAGTCCAGCAACCAGCATTCTTCCTCTCTCTACCACCTCTACCTCTCTTTCTTCTTCTACTTCTTCTTCTTCTTCTTAGTTCTTGGTTAGCACTTGGAGTAGAAGAGCTACAAGGAGGGCTTGTCTCCTAGAAGAAAGTGCCTTGGTAATATATCTTCTCAATGGAGCATTCTTCTATTTGCAAGTCTTATATCTATGTTCTTGGCCTAACTTATGAACTAGAGTATAGTTTTGTTCATGTTCTTGTGTTGGTATATGAACTAGCATATAGTTTGTATATCATAATCTTGACATGTTCATATCAGTTCATCATCGATCATCATATGCCTAACTTGATTAGAGGTGGGATATCGGTTTGTTGTTCCTTCGGGTTTGCTCTTGTTCTAGTCCGTCCATTCGACGAGTGGGGATCCTGGGGGGGACAAGAGTAGTGCTCTGATATGCGGGCATGGTGCCCGGGTATTACGACACCTGCGAATATGAGAGCATGCCACGGTTGAGGGGGTAGGCGGCTGGGTCGTGACAAGCCTTGACCGTCCCTTGAAATCCCCCACATTCGTATGTGCTGTAGGAGTTCGTAAATGCCTTGGTGGGAAGCAGACTTCCTGGTGGGGTCTCCCCGGTATCCTAGACTTAACCATGCTTAAATCATGTTTGCATATGATCCTAACTATTCATTTGTATGGCCATGACTAGATACATTAAGATTACTCCATTAGGTTATTCATTTATTCTTTATCTATTTTCTTTATCCTTTGCTGGTGGATTCTTAAGTGTGTGTCACACTATCTATAAACCGTTATTGCTTACCCCTGTTATGAACAAATTGGTCTAAGCAAACACGTGTTCCTCTATTCAGATGCCATGCTAGCTTAATAAACACATGCCTTCCTTTGGGAAAATATAAATAACGATACCCTGAATACTTCCGGGTGAAATGCTACGATGATAGATCCGTGCGCTTGTAGATGAAATATCTAAGATGGCAAGATCTATCCCATTGACGTTCCCGTTCGGATCACCGACATGGTGGTTTCACTTGGGAATGTCAGCGGCGCATTTCTGGCGCTGTTATTGGGGATGGGTTTTTAACCTGTCTCTAGTGATTGCGCTAAGAAAACGCAACATTTATCACTCTCACTTTCTGCTCAGCTTCATCTACTAGGTCAATGCCATAATAGGGTCGTTCTCTAGTCTATCCAATTCAGAGGTGTTCTACATTTCCTACCATACGAGTGCTTCGAATGGTGCCATTTGAATACTGGCCTGATAGCTATTATTGTATGAAAACTCCGCTAATGGTAACCACTTGTCCCATGAACCTTTTGCTGACAACACACATGCCATCAACATATCTTCTAGTATTTGGTTCACTCGTTCGTTTGACGTGGGTTTGTGGGTGATAAGCGAGAACTACAAAGTAATTTGGTACCTAGAGCTTCCTACAAGCTCTCCCAAAATCGATTGGTCCAACTTGACCCACGATCTAACACTATCGATTTAGGTACTCCATGCCAACGAAGTACTTGTGAAATATATAGTTCTGCGTATTGATGGGGTTAGTAATGTATGTTGATAGGAATAAAATGGGCAACTTTGGTTAAACGGTCCACAATCACACAAATAGAATCAAATCCCCTTTGGGTATGTGGCAAACCAACAATCAGATCCATTGTAATCTCATCCCATTTCCAATCGGGGAATTGGCAATGGTTGCAACAATCCATGAGCTTCACATGAATTGCTTTAACTCGCAACAATTGTCACATCTAGCCACATGTGCAGCAATCTCCTTCCTCATTTTTTCGTCCACCAAAATCTGATTTTCAAGTCCCGATACATCTTGTTACTACCGGGGTGAATAGACAGTTTAGAAGAATGTGCCTCTGTTAGAATCCGATCCTTGCCTCTCGATCTTTTGGTACGACAAGGCGATCATTATACCAAAGAATACCATTCTCATCAACCCGGAAATGATTACTAGGCTCTTTCTCTAGTTTCTTTTTAATAAACGAGATTCCTTTATCCTCTTTCTGACCATCAATAATTACGCTTTCAAGTTCACTCGCACTTGAATATTGCATAGGATAGACGGATGCATAGGAGGAAAAACCCCCGTAGATTCGACTTGTCCCAGCATACAATGTGATTTCCTACTCAAAGCATCTGCGACAACATTAGCTTTGCTCGGATGATAGTGCAATTCCAAATTATAATCTTTTATCAGCTCCAACCATCTCCTTTATCTCATATTCAACTCCTCTTGAGTGAAAATGTACTTCAAACTCTTGTGGTCGGTATAGACATGACATACATTACCGAGCAAGTAATGACGCCAAATCTTCAATGCATGTACCACGGCAAAGCAAGTTCTAAGTCATGGGTTGGATAATTAACCTCATGCTTCCTTAGTCGTCGAGATGCATATGCAATGACTCTGCCTTCCCGCATGAGTACGCATCCGATCCCTGTACCACATGCATCACAATACACATCAAAAGGCTTCTCAATGTCAGGTTGTGCAAGCACACGAGCGGTAGTCAAAAGGTACGAAATGCTTTGCCTCGCACTCCGGTGTCCACACAAAATTTCTCTTCCTTACGCAACAATCGGGTCATGGGTTTAGCTATTTTGGAGAAATCAGGTATAAACCTACGATAGTATCTAGCTAACCCAAGAAAACTCCGTATTTCCAAAACTGAGATTGGTGCTTTCCAATCCATCACTTCTTGCACCTTACGGGGTCTACTGAAATTCCGTTCTCGGATAACACATGTCCCGAAAAAATGTACCTTCTTGACCAAAACTCACACTTACTAAACTTGGCATACAACCGATGATCTCGAAGTCTACGTAAAACTATCCTCAAATGCTCGGCATGCTCTTCTTCATTTTTTCGAATACACCAAGATGTCATCGATGAATACAACCACGAATTTATCCGGTTCGGGCATAAACACCGAATTCATCAAGCACATGAAATGCTTATTTGGAGCATTCATCGAGCCAAAGGACATGATGACATATTCGTACAATCCATACCTCGTTGAAAATGCTGTTTTGGGTATATCCGTGGTCCGATTTTAATTTGATGGTACCGAACGAAGATCTATCTTTGAGAAAAACTTTGGCTCGGGACAATTGGTCAAAAAAGAATGTCAATGCGGGGTAAAGGATATTTATTCTTGACGGTTACCGCATTGAGGGGCCTATAGTCCACACACATCCTCAAGGTCTGATCCTTCTTCTTTGCAAACAAGGCCGGACATCCCCAAGGTGAGGAACTAGGTCTGATGAAACCTTTCTCAAGCAACTCCCGAATCTGTGTTTTTAATTCTACCAGTTCATTGGGTGGCATTCGATAGGGTCTTCGGGATATAGGAGCGGTTCCGAGAATTAGCTCTATTGCAAACTCAACATCCCTATCGGGTGGTAATCCAGGTAGGTCCTCCGAAAAAATATCCAGGAATTCACAGACTACAGGTATGTCAGAGATACCAGTTACTTGCAAAGCGGCTGAAACACGGTTAAGATCAATGGCTTTGGGTAACAGGATCTGGTGTTCAGTTAGGTCACAAGGGTTCTTCAAGTGTACTACTCTATTTACCGTATCTATGATCACTCCCCAGCTCTTCATCCAATTCATCCCGAGGATGACATCCAAGCACAAACCGGGTAAAACTATCAAGGAAGTTACTACTTCTAAATCCCCAATCTTAATTTGCACATCACTGACCCTCTGCCTAGTCAATTGGTCAGCCCCCACTGAACTAATACGATACCCAAAACCTAAGTCAGATATCTGTTCACCATTTCTTATTGCAAACCCTTGACTCATGAATGAATGTGATGATCCAGAATCAAACAAAACAACAGCACTACGATTGTTAACTAAGCACGTACCGGCTGTCACGGTCTCTCCCTCAGGAACCTCCTCAACACTGGCAAAGTGTGCCTGTCCCACATGCTGCTTGTAGCTCTTCCTGGGTTGCGGGCAGAACTTGGAGAAATGCCCGGGCTTACCACAATTGTAGCAATTGTTGTGGTTGAAGGGAATTGGGCGTGAAGCATTCCCCTGTGCAGGCTTTCCTTTCCTCGGGCAAAAAGCAACAAACACCTTCCCCGGCGCGAGTTTCCAGCTTGATTCTTCTTCTATGGTGGTGCATACCACGAAGGTGCGGCAGGTGCACAATAATTCTGACGGCGTCCAAAAGAAACACCGCCATGTCCTGGATTTCCCTCAAACGATCTCTTCTTGCCTTTGGAAGCTGCATACAAAGCATTACTAGCCTCCTGATGGATGCAATCAGTCACAAAGGCCTGTAAAGTATCCCTGGTGGAATTTCCCATGGTTTTCTGCATCTTCGGGTTCAACCCTCTCTTGAAGCTAGCCAATTTCTTAGCCTCAGTGTCAACCATGTCTGGAGCATACCTAGACAAACTATTGAAAGCCTGTAGGTACTCATTCATGGTCTTGTTGTCCTGACTGAGCTTAATGAACTCTCCCAACTTCTTTGCCAAAGCACCAGCGGGTATGTACGTGTCACGAAAAGCTGCTGTGAACTGAAACCAATTGATAGGAACATTGGCAGGAAAGGTGGCACGGTGATTCTTCCACCATATCCCCTGCGGGTCCCTCGAGCAAGTGTGTTGCATACTCTGCCTTCTGTGTATCAGACAGGTTCACCAAGCGAAACTTCTCCTCTACTGAAGTAAGCCATTCTTCAGCCTCCATTGGTTCATTTGCCACAGTGAATTTTGGCGGTTCCGTGGCTTTAAAGTCCTTATACGACTGGAATCCATCCCTAGCTGCATCACCTCGGCTTCCTCCCGCTTTCGGTGTTGCATGAGATGTTACGCAACTCTCCCAAGAACTGATCAAAGAACTACTCTGGTTCGGGGGAGGTGGTTCTTTGTCGATCTCCCCAAATTTTTTGATCGAGTTTGCGGCATCTACACAATTGAATCAGCAGTAACCATCAGATGCTGTTGTCCCAAAGTGTAGATATTGAACTTAAGTTACGTGGAATTTATTGAGATAAATAAATTCATCCACAATATCAGGTAACAATAAACTCAATACTCGTCTTTCATCATCATCACGGTCATGCCAACGCAATATGTGTACCAAAGATTTCGCAACAAAGGAGCAACAAAATGTTGCACTTCAATCGGTATGAATTTACGCAAATGATGAACACCACACAAGTACCATGAAACCGAACACAAGGATATGTTGCATACTAGATTAAGGTCTCAACTGATACAAATAAGGTCTCGAGAATAACACGGATCCAAGTCTTACATGCTGACAACTCACGATAAAAGGGAAATTACATGATAATAGTGGCACTACACCGCTCGGCTACAAGGGTGTGTCATCTGGATCAGGGTCTACGTGCTAACATCTAGAGCGAATCTGGAACATGGCATCATAGTCATCTACTCCTGTGATGTACGTGAAGTGGGGTCTCCATCCTGGTCCTCCTGGTGGTCCTCTCCATCTGGCGCTGCTGCAGCACCCTCTATCTGAAGATCCTCGTCATCAGCACCCATGGGATAGTGATAGGCATAGTACAGACGGTAGTACTCCTCCCTCACATTAGTGTACTCACACTCCAGGCTCTCCAACTTCTTCTTGATCTCCTCATAGGCGGCCTGAGCCCGCTCTCTTGCCATCTGGGCGGTCTGAAGATGCATGCTCAAAGATCCATTTGCCTTCACGCTAAGCGCCGGTTCGTCGAAGACTCAACACTTGCTTCTTCAATTCTTCCAGTTCTCGCTCCATCTAACCATCCTTCTTGCTCTTGGCCTAACAAGCAGTGTCCTTTGCCTCAGCATACCATGCAGTCTCCTGCGATCAGTGATTAACTGGTCTATCTCTCGTCTCTGTCGGACTACAACTGCCATAGCTCCCTGCACATTATCCTTCGTCACAAGTGCTACCTCGCTCCTCATCTTGCCCCCCTCCGCAAGGGGTCCACACCACCACGATCCCACGTGGTGTAGCGGGGTCATCCGGGGAAAGCCGGAAGCGGCCGTCCCAACGAGAACCTCGGGGTGATCCACCATCGACTCCTCAAGACGCGAAACGCAAGCATTGTCGGCCTGCAAAGCATCGGTGATAGCCCATACTCCGTGATGCCCCAACCTACCCACACAAGATGCGCAAGGGCTGGAACCACAAGGTGAACTCTGGTAACAATCTGCTCTGCCTGTGGTGCTGTCTCCCAGGTGTAAGTAGGTGCCTCTGTGTATCCGATCTGCTTGAGTACACGCCACAACACCATAGGCATGCCATGCCAAACTTCTTGTCCGCAATAGTGCCACTACCGAAGCCGTGGTGTTGAAGCCATCTCAGTAGCAAGATTTAGGAGATAAAGTGAGATTGAGAATTAAATGTCTAGTTTTAACCAAATAGGGCAATTACTAATTAGGGGAAAAGATGGAAAGATGCATGAATGACATGATGTAAAATTTTAAATATGATGCATGAGCGTTTCCTACGTATCTCACGAATAAGGAAAGATAAGTTTCTATTCGTATTAATGGTGGCATCCAACGATCTCAAAAAAGAAAATAAGACGTGTCTAGTCGATCTACACGTTTTTTGTTGTTAGTGTACCCGCAATTTCATCTCAGCCCACAATATATTTATGCAATGCATAAATTTAAATTGCATATACCGCGTCCAGTCCACCCGACGACATCGCATACCTTGTGGAAAAACACATTTTACGCCCGACACCTGTGTACCCATACACAAGTCTACGGGGGCACTACCCGACCAAGGAGCTCTCAAAACATTTTATTTTCCCCTAGACCGGTGTTTGTCCGATCATGCTCTCACGACTCACACCATTTACCTTGGGCGCAGAGGTATTGAACATCATTTACCTGGGCGTAGAGGTATTTCGATCCATTCATGACCACTCCGATTGAGTAGCCCCGTACTGGCCGCCGCGGCAACCAAGCACAAACAACAAAATATGATGCATTAACCCATCCCGATTAGCCAAGCCACCCGACCGTCCTCAATTAGGCATAAAGGGTATGACCATGGCACTACTAATTTTGCAAACCTTTTACTCACACCACTTGAAAGATTTTATTTCACAAACTTTTTCGCAAAAGATTAGTGGTTCATTTTAATTTAAATACCGGATCAGATTTTTAATTACCGAACTAAGCTCGATGCCACTGTGATGTGAGCCGACCAATTTATAAGAAATCAAGTATAATTCGCAATCAAAAGCAATCGCATCTACACTTGAGTCCATATAAGCCCGGTATTCCAAAAATCTCAGAGTGATTTCAAACTCATCAACATTCACAACCAAGATCGTTGAGTTCGGTAGTAAAATCCGCAGGTATTTCAAACCAAATTCGACATATATTAATATCAGAGTGCGATGTACCATTTATTACAAACTCAGGTTCAGAGTACGGAAGCAGTAGTTTTCGAAAACCAAATAGTCTTTAGCGGAAATAAAGATAAGGTAGTGCCAGATACGTAGTCATCCCTACAACAGCATGAGACAGGGGATATGGAATGCCTTGCCCCGGCCTTACTCCTCATCGACGAGGGAAACAAACAAGTCTTTACAAGTACCCATGGTACAAATGCTCACCTGCAACAACGGGAATAAAACCCTGAGTACAAAATACTCAGCTAGACTTACCCAACAAAAATAAAATAAAAGACTCCAAGGATTATGCTAGGCTTTATCGGGGTTCGGTGACTCACATTAATTTTAAAATAAAGTTGATTAATGAGCCTACACATGCTATTTATATTTTTCCAATTTATAAGGTTACTTATTTATGTATAACCATATATCCTGTATAGTCAAGATTAATCATTGCTCAAGTAGAATAAATAACAGCATAAGTAACTTGATCATTAAATTACGGCGGCAACATGGTAGTAACATATATTGTAATATTAAAACTACGATGTCGTGGAAGCATCAGGGTTCTCACTAACCGGGAGAGATGGCGATTCGAATCGATTAGACAAACCCAAATGGCGAATACCCCGACATAAACCGGATCTACTTTGCAAAGCGGACTCAATCACTCCTAGGACATTAGGGGACCGAAACGTCCTAATGGCTAGAGGGGGTGAATAGCCTTTTAAAAAATCTTGCAACAACACTAAGCACCCGGATTAGTATAAAAGATGGCGAAGCTAAATAAGCGATGCTACACTCTAGCTATGCAAGCCACAATTCAATTCTATTGTCTCTAATCCACACAAGGGCTATGTCTCTAGTTTTACTCCTAGGTGAACAAGCAAGACTAACTAATTTTACTTCTAGGAGCTAACAAGACTAAGCAAACTACTCAAGCTACTCAAGCTAAAAGCTAAGCACCCTAAAACAATATACTATCAAAGTAATGCAAAGAGGTGCTAGAATACAATACCACCATGGAGTGTAGAGGTGGAAGCCAATCACCGTGATCACCGAGAAATTTCCAACGAGCAAGAACAAGTGACACGATGATTTTTCATCGAGGTTCACGTGCTTGCCCAAGACGCTAGTCCCCCCGTTTGTGGCGACACACTCACTTGACGATTGCTAAGCTTAATGTCCGGTGCCAAATCCCCGGTGGGAGCTCAAGCAAATCGATCACAAGAGAGGGTCCAACAAGCCACGAGAAATCCACTAGTGCTCCTTTCGCGAATCTCCCGCGGGGTAAGGAACGACCCCTCACAAATCCATCGGTGTGGCCTCGAACAAGCTCCAATCGAGCTCAACACCGCCTCTTGCTCCAAGCCGCTAGGGGAACCAAGCAAATTCCCAAGAGAAACGAAATCCCGTGGCTTCTCCAAGGATGAAGTGCCTCTAGAATGGAACCGACGATGCAATGCACTTCTATCACTCTCAATCTCACCAAGAATTCGAAGTTATGGATGGAGAGATGAGTGGAGGGGAGTCTCACTTGCTCACAAGTATGTTAGGGTGTTCAAATGTGCAAGAGCGAGCTCAATGAACCGGCCATCCAAGTATAAATAGAGCTCCTCTCGAAATGGAGCCGTTGGGCTTTGAAATGGGCATCCGGTAGCGCCAACGACGGACGCGCCATTTCAAGCGTCCGGCCAAACAGACAAGCCCCTCGGCCCCACAAACCGACATGTTCGAGCAAGCTTCCGGTCAATGGGTCCGGCAAGCACCGGAAGCTTCCGATCCGCGTCCGGCCGCTTTTTCGAAGTCGAAGTCGAAAACATGCTCGCCGGACGCATGTACCGGGAAGGCCCGGTCACTTTTCCCTCGCTTCGGCCGCTCCGATCCGGCCAGCGCCCGGCCGCAGTTTAGCGTGTTCGTCATGTTGTTGTCGCCCTTTGCTTCAACCTTGCTTCGCCTCTTGCCATGAGTTTCCAACACGTCGAAGATGATCTCGTTATCACTTATGTTAGCATGTCAATTGATTAGGCAAGATCGAAGTTAGTGCTCTCATATCCTAAATGCAATATGCAAGTCAATTGGACCTTGAAGCACTTCACCAAAGGATTGTCGCGACATCCCCTCTTGATAGTCGGCTATCTATCCTATAATGTGATCACAAGCTCTATCGTGTCTTGATCATCAAAAGGAAAACCCTATCAAGATACCTTTGCCTTGATCTCCGGGGTTTCCTCCAAAGCCGTCCATCGAGCTTGACGATCCACCATGTCCATCATTATCGTCCATGTTCATGATCATCATGCTCCACATCATCCACATAATCCTATCTCTTAAGTCACACTTAGAGCAATGGATTAGTACCACAAGTGTGTCATCAATTTCCAAAACCAAACATGAGATTTCAGGGACGTATGTCTTGGTCCCGCCGGCCACCCCTCCTTCTGGGCCACCAAGTGAGCGCAAAGAACGAAGACGACGCCAGGCGCATCTTCTTGTGCCCAATCAATCCCAACCTACCACGCCAAAGGAGGAGCGATAAGCGGGCAAAGCCGCCCCTAACATTCCACGAGCCGCGCCTCACGACCCAGGAGCCTACTATATGACAGGGTATGTTCAACTTCCGACCCACCCCCAACAAAGGATAAGTCCTTAATCGATCGGATGGAAAGACCACAATATCCATCCAATCTCACATGTTTTATTTAAACAAAGTTATCAAGAAGCAGCCTTGACAATCACCCATGTGATTGTTCACAACATTTCCTCAAGTGACCGGAATCACTATCTACTGCAATCATGATATTGAGCATTTAACCTAGACTCCTAAATAGGATAGGGCAACTTTCAGCAAGGATCTCAATGCATCAACGGTTTCAACCATTTCCTAAACTTAATGCATGAAACATATAAAAGACTCAAGTCAAATTAATTGGAAGAATAGGAAAGGCAGAATGCCCCGGGGCTTGCCTCGCAGGAACGTAGCAGGCACGTGCTCCGGGCACTCAAGAAGCTCGACGGTCGACTCTCCTCCTCCGATGACCTCTTCTAGCTGGACTCCGAGGTGGTGAAGCTCCCCGGTCCCGCTCCTCGATCAGCTCCTCTATCACCCTCCCGATCCCGAGATGATGCATATGATGGAGAAAAGAAATGGTTACAATTAGATGAACAAAGACTTGCTTAAAAATAAATTTGAATGATGGATGAATGCTTCATGATGTATGCTACTAGTAAGTGGATATCTCTTCTATAGAAACACAATTAAATCTACACACGAAACTCTAGTAATCTATATCAAGCAAAAACACCTTAGCTCACTAATCACTAGAAAATGGCAGCTAGACATGCTATCAAGAAAAACAGTCCTACAGAGAGTTCTACAACTCCAATTTCAGCAAACGAACACTCTATGGAAAGCTAACGAAATTTCCCACAAATCATTCCATACCAACTCGACTGGATTCTGCCATCTACAGTCTCAAAAACAGAAAAAACAGAGGCTCTATTTCTAACCTATTTCATCACATACAATCACTATAACTTGCAAACTACTCATGCAAACCTTATCAAACTTGACCAGCAGGCAAACCAAATCATTAACCACCAAATAAACCTACTGGTTGAACCAAAAGATAATTTAAAGCTCATAAAATGATATGCCCTAACATCCACAACACATGCACACTATAATTTATATAAATGCTAGGAATAATAAATTGACCAAACATGTGAGGCTATCAAACTAAACATACCAACAGGTCCTATTCATGCTAGGAACAATTAGTAAACCAACCAAAAACACATTACCTTAATATAAACATGGATTTCTAGGATATTTTCTATGCAACATAATTATGGTAAATACATAACCACTTGAGAAAATTCTACAAAAATTACCCGAGCATCTTACGACCTACAACAGCTACCATAAAAAATTTCATGGCAAGATCATGTAAACACAGCCCTACACAAAAATGGTAAGCTAGCAATGAAACTAGGCATGAAAATACATTGTACTATGAAAAGTGTCGACAACAGATTTCTGAGTATGACAGGCTTCTAAAACCAATCAAAACCAAACATGCCAAGTCTCACATCCAAAACCCTAGTATTTATTTTCCTATGATTTTCCCAAGATCACATTGAAAATGGCACATAAATAGAAAATCACATTTCTTCTACAGAGCATACCATGCATGATATTTTTCCTAGACTCTACTCACAAAACTAAGAACATTTTGCACAGGAAGCATATTTTTATCTTGCACCAATTAAAAGATATGGATTTTCTCATTTTCCTTGCATTTATGGCCATAATTATAACTATATATAAAAACTATCAGAAAATAAGGTTTCATATTTTTATACTGTAGTTTATCATCTAACAAGCATGGCAAAATTTGTCTCACTCAAAAACACCTTAAAATGATCAAGTTATGAATTTCCAAAGCTTTTCAATGAAATCGGTAAAACGAGAAAAGATAAAAGAAAATGATGGACGTGTGGGTCCCTGTTGACGGTGAATAACGCTATATATTTTGCCCGATCAACTTACTACCATAAAGGGAGTAAAATTAAACCTTTTTATGTTCATATACATTTATCACGAATAAATTCCACTTATAGTATATTGTATTTTATTTTGCGTGATTTAAAATAAAAGCAAGTGGAAAATCGATCAACGACGCCTTCCAGGAAAGCGCATTATTTCAAAATCCAAGCCCAAAAAGCAAATCGACCTAAAAACATCAAATGCGGGCCGAGCGCAGCCCGGCCTACAACTTTTCAGACGAAAGATAACACCCGCAAGACCCGGCCGAACGGCGCCCCGGGGTGCGCGGCGCGCACCCAAAGGTGCGGCCGCACCCTCCCCGAGGCGGTTCGGGCCCGCCCCGAGGGAGGCGGTTCGTGCACCTTCCAAACTTGGTTTACCGCCACGGGATTGTCGGTTTGCGCGCACAAGGAAGGTTTACTGTGTCGGTTTGGTTGTAATTTAGCACTTAGGCCCCTCCTCCAAGTGTATAAATAGGCCCCCTCTCCCTCTCTCAACACACACCATTTGGAGTCCAAAGAAACCATCAATACATCTCTCTCTCTACCACCTCTATCTCTCTCTCTCTTCTTCTTCTTCTTTCTTCTTCTTTATTCTTTAGTAGACACTTGGAGTAGAAGAGCTACAAGGAGGGCTTGTCTCCTAGAAGAAAGAGCTTTGGTAATACATCTTCTCTATGGAGCATCCTTCTATTTGCAAGTCCTATTTCTACATTCTTGGCCTAACTTATGAACTAGAGTATAGTTTCGTTCATGTTCTTGTAGTGGTATATGAACTAGTATATAGTTTACATATCATGATCTTGACATGTTCATCACAGTTCTTTAATGAACGCCATATGCCTAACTTGATTAGAGGTGGGATAATCGGTTTGTTGTTCCTTCGGGTTTGCTCTTGTTCTAGTCCGGTCCATTCGACGAGTGGGGACCCCCGGGGGACAAGAGTAGTGCTCTAGTATGCGGGCATGGTGCCGGGTATTACGACACCCGCAAATATGAGTGCACGCCACGGTTGAGGGGTAGGCGGCTTGGTCGTGACAAGCCTTGTCCGTCCTTTGAAATCCCCCCACGCTCGCCACGTGCCGTAGGAGTTCGTAAATGCTTCCTATCGGGCCGTATGGTAAACCGTGAAGTCTCCCCCCGTTATCCTAGACCTAACAACGCTTTTTAGATCGTTTGCATATGATGCTAACTATTCATTTGTATGGCCATGACTAGATACATTAGATCTACTCCATTAGGTTATTCATTTATTCATTTATTCTTTATCTATTTTCTTTATCCTTTTTGCCGGTGGATTTCCAAGTGTGTGTCACACTATCTATGAACCGTATCGCTTACCCCTCGTTATGAGTAATTTGGTCTAAAAGCAAACACATGTTCCTCTATTCGCATGCCATGCTAATTTATCAATCACATGCCTTCCTTTGGGCGAATATAAATAACGATACCACGAATATTTCGGGTGAAATGCTACAATGATAGATCCGGGCGCTTGCGGATGAATATCTACGATGGCAAGATCTATCCCGTTGACAAACTCATTTCGATCATCGACATGGTGGTTTACTTGGGAATGCCATCGGTGCATTTCTCGACGCTTTTATTGGGATGGGTTTTAATACCTATTTCCCTTTGATTGCGTTAAGAAATGCCAACAAGCATTTCTGGCGCCGTTGGGGAAGGCCAAAAAAAAATAGTCTGGCTATGAATATGAACTTGTGTGTGTGGATGCCATTTGCTCATACAAAGCTAATCTTTTATGTTTTCTTTCGTTGTGGATAAAAACAGGATAGTGTATGTCGGTTTCCTCCGGGAAAACTTCACCTCCGATCCGCAGGCACTCCTAAGGAAGGGCCGGTCTCTTGCCGCTTCTTCCTCGGTGGAACACCGACAGTCGAGACCGACATCCTCGCACCAACCGAACCGCAAGCTATGGCTCCGAAGTCGCCGCGCGATTTCTCAACTCCGCCGCCACCAACGCGTCCCGGGCCGTCGGTGAATGTGACGGACAAAAACTTCTGAGCCGACCGGCCGATCACCATGGTGCAGCGATCCATTGTGGAACTGCCGGCGAGGACGCTTTTAACGCTCATCTCCAACACTTCCTTGAGTCAGGCTGTGATACGATCGTCATCAAAAGATGTCGCAGGCCCAGGCGTCATCAGCTCGCTTTGCTTTCCCTTCTCCCTTGTGGGGAAGGCGAAACAATGGTTCTACAAGGACAAGGAAGTCGTCAAGCGTGGGACAAATGTTCCGCGGGCGTTCCTCGCCAAGTTCTTCCCCATGGGCAAACCAATGCCCCGAGGGGAGAATCGCCAACTTCCGCCAGAACCAGAGTGAACCCATTTCGAGGCGTGGGAAAGGCCGCAAGAATACATTCAAGCATGCCCGCACCACGGATGGAGAACTGGCCGGTGCTCCAGATCTTCTACAATGGTCTCACGACCATATCCAAGGGGCACCTCGACGCGGCTGGCGGTGGCGCATTTCTATCGCTCACCATCGATCGCAACAGCTACGATTGACAAAATGGTGGCAAACCGTAGCCGGGCGAAGACGAGCCCCGGCCAAAACAAAAAAAGGCATGCATACCGTGAAGGGGGGCGGATATGCTTGCCGCAAAAATGGATCTTCTGGCGAAGAGACCGGAAGAGCACAAGCACGAATGCTACCGCCCGGCGGCGCCGGGCCTACGCCACGGGACGCTCACATGGCGTGTGAGACGTGTGGTGAGGTTGGCCACTCAAGGGACAAAGCGCCACGAGACCCGTGAAGAAGCCGCCTTCAACAACAAAGAACGGTATCGTCAACCGCGGGAGAGTACGGAATAACCGATCCAAAGCCACCATTCCAAGGCAACCGGGGGTATTATAACCCCCGGGTCACCATCATTGAAGGACCCTGCATCGGGCGGGCAAAGATTGCTAAAACCTTACCAAAAAAATGAGCCATCAAGACAAGATTCTTGAGGGCATGAATAACAAGCTCGAAGGGTTGACCTCGGTGTGAAGAACCGCCTCGGCTTCAACAAGATGATAGAGACACGGTGGCCCGGATTTTGCTCAAGTACCGATTAATCCGACTCAGCGGGATCCCGGGGCAACCTGAGGTCCCACATGAGTCGGTTAACATGATATCTCCCGAGGCTCCGCCAACCCAAAGAGCTGAAGAAGATCCCCGTGGACTCGCCGTTTATCGCCAAGAAGGGAGATCCCGGGCGACCGATCATCAATCTGTGCCATTGGCCCCCACAATTTCGCTTAACGATTTTGTGACCGGGGGCCAGCATCAACGTGATGTCCAAGGCCACCTTCGACAAAATCCATGGAGGGACACCGACTCCTCGCTAATCAACAAGGCGGCCAAAGGGAATCTTGGAAGACATGCTAATAAAAATCCAAGATAAGTACATCCCCGCAGACTTCGTGGATCCCCGGATATGGGCCCAAAGGAAGATGTGTCTCTCCTTCGGGAGGCCATTTCTCTATACAACCAAAGCCGATATCGGGCCGGGGAAGGGCTTCATCGTCTTCCACATCAAAGACAAGGCGGTTAAGTGCCCATTCATCTGCACAAGCAACAACACACCCCTAGTCATCATCATCAAGATTATTGGAATGTTGAAGGTCCTAATTCAAAACCCCCGGAGCAAGTACCTTCCGCCATTAACGAGGAGAGTCGACAGCCGACTATAAACAACCCCGCCAAAAAAAAAAAAAATGGGGTATAAAAAAAAAAAAAAATGGGGTATATCCAAAAAGAAAAAAAATATGGGGTATATCCAAAAAGAAAAAAAAAAAATGGGGTATATCCAAAAAAAAAAAATGGGGTATATTTAAAAAAAATATATATATATATATAATATTTATATATATATATATTATATAAGTTATATAATATTTTGGAAAACTAAAATAAAAGTTTTCATAAATAAAATAAATTATTTTATGAAAAATAAAGAAAAATATTTTATACACAAAAGAATATACAAAAAAATATTTTTAAAATAATTTTTTTATTTTTAAAATAAATTTATATTTGAAATTTTTTTTGAGAAATTCGAAAAAAGTGAGAAGAAGTTTGAATCGGACGCGCGCACATCGTGGACAAACTTTTCAGAACCCGTGAGCACGCCTCGACCAAAGCCGGGCCGATTCGCGGCTGTGGTGCGCTACAAGACTTGCTGCAGCGGCCGCACCTCCCCGCACCGCTCAAATTCAAAACTTCGCCACCGCCCATTCCGGCCGGTGGAGCGTGCCTCGGTTGCAGGCGCCGCTATAAATAGCCTGCACCGGTGAGAGGACACACTTCATTTTCACCTTCTCGCCTCAAGACTTCTCTGCTCTCTACACTCCATTTTTTCCACCAAAAACATTGTGCCGAAAGTAAGATTACGGGTGTGAAAGTTCATACTTTCAACTAACCCTTGCACACCCTAGGTCTTGCTCAATCGTTTTGCAAAGTTGATCATGAAGAAAGCCGGGAAGATCCTCGCAAGTTGAGGCGTCAAGGCAGCGCATCATACAAGCTCAAGCTCCGGCCCCTCAACTTCACCTCGAGGACTCTCCCATGCAAGACGAGATGCTGCATTAATGCCGGGAGGAAGAAGCTCAAGCCCCCGACAATCGACGGTAATGCCGACGCCGCACCTCGACCTTCGGGAAGGACGGAGATGCAAGCATATCTCCTACTCAAGGATCGCCTGCTCCAACACACGCCCCGAATCGACTCGACCTCCTCAATGCAAATGTATGGACGAAGAACTCCCTATTCTTTGAGAGCGCTTGGTGGCAGGATATTCCCTCTCGAGGAGGAAGGTTCTCGCCTCCTAACAATTCAGTTTTTATGCACACTAGTAGAAGACCAGCTAGGAATTTCCTTCCGTTTTTTGGAACCCAATATCATGTTACATGGGAGAACCTAGCTCGATTATCGGGGGTTTTTATTGTAGATGTGCATTGAACATAGATGCCGCTCTCCCCGGCTTTGTCGAAAAACCACTTTTTGGGAGGAAATTTCCGGTGCACGCGAGGTCGAGCTTTTAAACCTCGTCACCACAAGATCCAAAGCACCATCACTTAGATTTATCCACCGCTGATCTCATTGGACGTTGTTTCTAGACACGGGTGAGATGGGTTAATGAGACCGAAGTTGAAACTACTCTATCTTTGTTGTTCACAAGGTTAAGGTGGCCCCAAAGTGGTAGAAATGTGCGTGAATATGATACATATTATTACAAAGCCTCGTTGTTCCGTGCCACCGCACGTCTCTTATCACGCCGCCTCGCTTTTGCGATTGGGGCCTTAGAAAATCAGTGATAGAGTACATCTCCACACCCGTAGAATATTGGACTGTTAAAGCCTAGTTCAGGGGCATTTAATTAAGGTTTTACCTTCTCGCGAAGCTTGGCCATATTTTTCCCGGCTATGCAACTATAGTTGGGCTACCTAACCCGGACTTACAGTTGTACAAAAAGCCGCTAACATTTGAGCTCGAGATCGCCGATAGCTTGCACAGAAAGATACCCCGTCGGCTTCTTCACGCAGAGACACGAGGTCGGATCTTCCTCCCATGGGGCCCACTTCACGCCACGCCTCGCCCACGACCTACACCGGTGTTCCAGTCGCATGGCCTCACCCTATGGGGACCCTGTGGGTAACACAGGGCATGATCCTAGGTGGGAGCCGCCAGCTGCATACCCGGCACCATCGAGTGGCTCAAGGAGATGCCGCAGCATGGGGAGCCCATGTGTATGACTTGATGACGGCTCGACGATATGCCCCCACCGGCCAAGACAGTGCAGCCACCACAAGGGGTGGAGGCTATCGATCCAAATACAAAGAACCTCGGACGCCGTCAAGACTAGGAACATTGAGCATACGCCAATTCCCATGTGCAACATACCGCATGCTGGCAAAGAAAACCGGGAGCAAAGCAGAGCTAAAGCCAGAGATGGACTCAACTAGAGTCCGACATGGCTGCTCGCCATGCGCAGGAAGCATTCGGAGGTTCCAAGGCTTCGATCCCGATCTATAGGCCTCAGATAGCTTGGGGGGAGGACCCCTGGGGGGCTGTATCATTGCATTGCATATTTATTTCCATCAATTTTTTATTTTAGCATGTTTTAAATTTCAGCAGTTTTGCATCGAAAAAAAAACTAAAACCAAAACTGAAAAAAATCCAAAAAATAGAATAAGTAGCTCTTCTTTGTACCTTAATGCTTATATATATGAGCTATAAAAATGTTTAGTCTTATTCCCTTGTTGAAATGATGAATAGTTGCTCTGCTTTTATGCTTTGCCTGCGTGCCTCAGTTTATAATTCAAGTTCTCTAGAGTTTGGGTTTAGTGGCTAATTCAAAACTTATCCCAAAAAACCCCGATTCATGTGGGTTGCATATGCTCTATCTAGTCCAAGTTGTTGCCAAATATGATATGGTACAAATGGATTCGCTATGACTTCGCCTAAAAGAGAAACTTGACACTCGAATCTATGCTTTGAAAAAGGAGAAATGATTTTGGGCTATGCTAAAAAATTTTTTTTTTTGAAAATGAGATGAAAATGGACAAGTGTCCGAGGGCGAGTAGAGCCCACATCTCTAAAAAAAAAGGAGAAGAAAAAAAAGAGAGAGAGGAAATAAAAGGCAAAGCCTAGGCGAAAGAGAGCCCACCTCTCCAAAAAAAAAAATATATATATATATAGCAATAAAGCCCATGCTTTCTAAAAGAAATAAATGTTATCTAAATAAAATTCGGATAAAAAAGTTGATCAAAAGGATGAAAGATAAGCACCTCCGTTATAACCGTCTATCCGGCAAATGGCCAAGGCTTTGAGAAAAGTTAGAAAGCCCCGCCACGATGAAAGGTAATAAAGGGCAAGAAAAAGATGTGCCATTTTATTCAAAACTTTGGTAGAAAATCTTATTATAACCCCCGCACTTGTGAAACGTGAACCCTGCATTGTAGCAACTCCCCGATCAACAACCAAGTACTTATCTCTTTTGCTCGAGGACGCGCCAAAAAGGGTAAGTTTGGGGAGTTTGTTGCGTGAATAACGCTATATTTTGCCCGGCCAACTTACTACCATAAAGGAGTAAAATTAAACCTTTTATGTTCATATACATTTATCACTAATAAATTCCATTTGTAGTATATTGTATTTTATTTTTGCAGATTTAAAATAAAAGCAAGTGAAAAAATCGACCAACGTACGTCGCCTTCCGGAAAGCGCATTATTTCAAAAATCCAAGCCCAAAGAGCAAAATCGACCCAAAACATCAAACGGGGCCGAGCGCTAGCCCCGGCCTACAACTTTTCGTGACGAAAGATAACACCACGCCAAGACCCGGCCTAACGGCCCTGTGGGGTGCGCTACAAGACCAAGTGTGTATGCCGCCCTCCCCCGAGGCGTTCGGGCTCGCCGGGGAGGCGTGTTCGTGCACCTTCCAAACTTGGTTTACCGCCGGGATTGTCTGGGCTTATGCCAGACAAGGAAGGTTTACTGTGTCGGTTTGGTTGTAATTTAGCACTTAGGCCCCCTCCAAGTGTATAAATAGGCCCCCTCTCCCTCAACACACACACCATTTGGAGTCCAAA